>CM022674.1:13947363-13964863 GCA_012295275.1 Chrysomallon squamiferum
GTACTGTTATCATTATCATCATCATCATTATTATTATTATTATTATTATTATTATATTTGTTGTTGTTGTTAATGATTATGATGACGATGCATTTGGGGTTATTTCAATTGCAAACCTTAGTGTCTTAATTTCAGTACTCAAACATATACACAAAACAACACAACATTCGTTCAAACTTATACAAACACGTACATATATATCTATATATATGTAAACGGTTAAATACATATATATATATACATACATGCACATAGATCATACGCACATATATTAAAACATACATATATAGATATAAATAGACACACGCACATACTATATATATTTAGGTATGTGCTTGTGCCTATTTATATCTCTGTATGTATGTATTAATGCATGGCATGTGGGTATGATCTGTATGTATGTATGTATGTATATATGTATATATTATACTTACATGTGTGTATATATATATATATATATATATATATATATATATATATATATAAAACAATTCAAAAACAACATTAACATGATTTAACATTTGATACATCAGCTGGTCAAATTAGCAAACAGATTATAATCTCTCTCTAGCATATCAAATTTAAAGCAGTATTAACTTATTTTGTATTATCTTTGTTCTAGGATAGACATAATCAGGTATTCCAAGGGATTAACTGAAGTTACATATAACTTTCCTTATAATTTCCCAGAAATTACATATAGCTTTCCCTACAGACAGACATAGAGACAGAACTAGAGAGCGAAAGAGAAGAAAGAGAATGTGGTGAAAGAAAGAGAGATACAGAGAGACAGAGACAGATTATTTTGTTAATTTATTTTATTGTTAGTGTTGTTGTTGTTGTTATTATATAAAAAAATCTCGTATAGAGGATATTAATTGAAAAAGAATATATATATACATATATACTTACACACACATATATATATTTATGTATTTATTTACTTGTAAGTGTTCATGCACATATATTTGCGTGTGTTAGTGTGTGAATGTTTATGTTCAAGATATCAACAGTCTAAAACAACTAAACAAAATACGACTGTTGTTGTTGTTATTATTATTATAATTCTCTTTTTTTCTGTTTTCTTGCGTAAACTCTTACAAATTCATAAAACAAATATTTTTTATAACGTATTTGGCAAAGTACACTAAGCCATTATTTACACAGATAAAGTTGTTTGTTTTTGAAAATCTTTTCACACAACTTCTGGGAAAAAAACGTTCCAAGGTGCTGGAAAGACAATGCTGAATGTGCGTTGTCAGTAAGACATTTAACACGTTACAATTAAACACTGTTATTTAGAAAAATTATACGATTTCAACAGCATACAGGTAGATGACAGAAAGAAAGATACAGACTGAAAAAGTAAGCGAGATAGGGAGAGAGAGAGAGGTAGAATGGGTGAGATAGTATGAGACATGTATCGACAAACATATATGTGTGTGTGTGTGTGTGTGTGTATATATATATATATATAATGTAATATAGATAGATAAAGATAGATAGATGGATAAACACAGAGAGACAGATAGATAGATAAATATAGATAGTTAAAAAGATAGACAGGGAGAAAGAAAAGGAGAGACTAAGAGATCATGATAACCTGACGTGAGTAATCTAGACACCTCTGTTGAAATGGCTAAAAAAAAGTAATAAACTGCATGAAAAGCTGATTTTGTCACGCAGTACTTAATCGTTTATGGTTGCCATGGTAATAACTATTGTGAAAATCTCTTGTAATCGTGTTTTATTACTGAATTTTCTAACCTAATTATATTTGTCTTGCAATTTTTTTGATTTTTGCTTTAGGTACACACATGCACGCATATACATACATACATACGTACGTACGTACCTCCATCTCGTTTAGAAACGATATATGTCTTGTTTCTAGTACTAAATTCTTTATCCCTGTCCTCTAAATGATCCGTTTACACAGATAATTTTTTTTTTCCACAATCTTTTTCTCGTGGAAAACTAATTTTCCAGTCGAAGGGTTTATACGAAATCGTTTCAGTTCTTGTCTACTTTTATTATGAAATCTGGTATCGCTTAATAAACCCCACTTTACTGCAGTCAGGGAAATTTCGCAAAATCAATTCTCTTTCAAACATGGCGGCCTCTTTCATCTCCGTACTTTGACCAGGCCATTACGGCAAATCCCGCCTCTCGGTGGACATCAGAAATACGGAGCTAAGTGGACCTAAAACGATTCCATATTTTTAACCCGACTAAAAAGTTCATTGCGTGCTGCAGTCGATAAGAGTTTCCATGCCAAACTGTAAAATATTAGCGTTATTACAAGGCCGGCGACTTACAACGGAAATGATCGAATTATATCGGAAATGTCCGAATGTTTGTCGATGTAATTTTACGGACTCCTCAATTTTCTGTGCTGGGTACACGCATGATAAGGACTATTCGGTTACGAATGGCATTTCATTTCTGTTATTGTTATTGAACTCCTACTGCTACTGCTACTACAGTATGCTATTATTTTTATGTTAATATTATTGTTGTTTAATCTATTAATGTGTCTGTTATTGAAACTGTTGTTATTGTTGTAGTTATTTATTATTGCTAATGTCGTTTTATTATTATTTTGTTTTTTACTTAATTATATAGTCATTGCTGTTATAGTTACCAATGTTTATGTTGCTGCTACTGCACTGTTGTTGTCATTCTCTAACTATGGACATTATTACTGAGAAAATCTACGATAACGGTAATCAGGTAATGACAAAATAATACACAATTATCATTATAATAGTGCAGAAGCTCATACATTTTCGACTGCAGTAAACACGGTCTTTACAATAGTAAATACGGTAACAATGAACCTAATTAGCAACAGTGGTGCCTTGGTTAAACTTTTGGACTTATGACTTGTACGTCTGAAGGTCAGTTCTAGTTGTTGCCTGGGCAAAACCCTAAAAAAACGTAAAACAACAACAAGTCTCACCTCTCACTCACTTTCTAACATACTAACACATACGATATTGGATTTATAACCCCGGATCTGTAGGCCCCTAACGGATGCGCTTGAATTTCTTGAGTATGTTGGTAGATAACCCGTAAAGAGCGTACGCAAGATATACAAGTTTCAGGAGATGTACATAGGTTGGAGAGTTTGTGGAAGAGTGGAATTAATAATGATTTATGATGAACAGACTGAGTAAAGCGCAGAAGGAAATGACGATGATTATGGTTTATATTATTAACTGATGATGATAGTGATTGTGGTTTATGTCACAATGGTACTGATGGTGTGATGATATGTCTTGTGTCAGTTATAATGAAAATGTTGATAAAACTGAAAATGTTATTATGCTTTTGATTGTGGTTTATTTCAATAATAATGAAAACGACGACAATGATGATGATGATGATGATGATGGAAATAGCAAATGTCACAATGATGCTGATTTTAGCTTATGTCAGCAACGATGAAGGCGATACTGGTGACAACGACGACGATTATAACAATGATAAAAATACTAAATTACCAATGGTATTGACGATAGCAGCGATAATCAAAGCAGAAGATATATGTTTCAAAACTCTATACAGCAAGAACACAGAACTCTCTCGTTTTCCGTTTTCAAAGTATATTTTCTTATAAATTGTTAATGGCCACCGAGATGAATGAAATTTTTATATTCATCTGCAAAACAATAGAAATCTGATCCAGATGGTAAGAATTGATAACGTAAAGTTTACCTGGAGTTCGTAAATAAATGATTAACCAATAGGTAAATAAATAAACAGATTACCTGAGTGACTGAGTCACCTGACAGGTGCTCTTAATTACCTGTGTATCGGTAGACATATTTAATTACCTTCGTGGGTGAAATGTGTTCTCCCGGACAGAAGGTGTGTTTGTTGAAATTTGTGATATGGAAGCGTGTAAAAAAAGGGAGATAAATAAATATATGCGGTTATTTTATGTTGGTCATTTGAGAGATGCCATATTAGATGTTATGAACGTTATTGGCGACATTTCAGTGTCTGTTCTTTTTCTGTGTGAATGTGTGTGTGGGTGTATGTGTGTGTTTGGTATGTATATGTGTGTGTGTGTGTGTGTGTGTGTGTGTGTGTGTGTGGTGTGTGTGCGTGCGTGCGTGTGTGTGGATGTGACGGAGAGAATGTGGCTGGGTTTATGTTTGTCTGTGTGCATGGTGCATGTGTGTGTGTATGTAAGTATGATCGTGTGTGTGTGCGTATTTGTGTGCGTATTTGTGTGTATATATGTGTATGGTACGTGTGTATGTGTATGTTTGTATATATATGTATCTATGTATGGGGTGTATGATGGTGTGTGGTATAAAGAATATACTGGTGTGAGTGTATACCTGGTAAATTATGTTTGTTTGTTTGTATAAACACTTTAAACAGTTAGAACGACAAATAATATCATGGGTTATTGGTTAGGAATCGATCCTAGGTAACGAATATGTTATCACGTAATAAACTAGTCAGTGTCATGTGCTGGATTCCTTCCAACAAATACCCAAACGCAAATATGGTCTAGCAGACATTAGGTAACTCTACAGCGCATGTTAAGTAACAGGTTATCGTAGGAAAACTTACATCAATAAATTATATCTAATTAATTCCTGGAAACAAATGCACTGTGGGGATCGACTTAAAACTAAAATAATCTGCAGTACAAAGAAATTAATCTGTAGAAAAAAAGGATTTTATTTTTCTTTTGTCAGAAGATAAAAGAAAGATTAGAGAATTTATTTTTTTTTTTTTTTTTTCAACGAGCAAAACTGTAAAAGTCCACAAGATAACAGACATATATTATTCATAAGAAAGCCATTGGAAGAAATATAATATACTTCATGTTATATATATATCTATGTGTTATTATTAGCGAAAGAGAAATAGAAACAGCCAGATATAAAATCGTTAGATTGTCTTTCTCTGTTGTGTGTGTGTGTGTGTGTGTGTGTGTGTGTGTGTGTGTGAGAGAGAGAGAGAGAGAGAGAGAGAGAGAGAGAGAGAGAGAGAGAGAGAGAGAGAGAGAGAGAGAGAGAGCAGAAAAAGCAATACACATTTCTGAGCAAATAATAATAATAATAATAATAATATTATTCAGTTCTGGAATGACATCAGTGCTCTAATCTTTCAGATAAATTTATTTCGTGATCTTTTTTGACTACTGTCATGTTCAAGTGCTAACAGAACCGGCACTTAAAAGATTATTTTGATCGAGCATCTCGGAATACGAGAGTGTAATGACCGACAGTTCGTCGCGTTGACCACGCCTTCGAAGTCTTCAGGCGTTGACTTTGTAGCGCGGAACTGACGCAGATGTGAATCTCACGTCCTACGGGCAGCCTCGCTGTCGCACTCCGCATGCGTAGTTGACAATTTTAATATCAGATTTCGCGCCAAACATGCAGAAAAAAAAAAAAACTGTATAACCCACTATGGTTTCGTGAATTTTTATGGCGCGTGTTATGTTTTTGTTACAGAAGTTAGGAGCTTAAAGCAAAGTGTGGATTACAGGGGAATTGGAGTATGTTTGTGAAATTATATTTTCAGGTTAAATCTCCTGTTAAAAAGACTTTATTAATATTACGAATACTTATGTAGATTTTAAAAAAAAAAAAAAAAAAAAAAAAAAAAAAAATAAAAAAAAAAAAAAAAAAAAAAAAAAAAAAGAATAAAAAATAAAATAAAATAAAATAACAACCACAGCAGAAGCAGTAACAACAATAATAAAGCTACCACTAACAACATCTACATCAACAACTACTACTACTGTTACTGCTAGTCTTCCTCCGCTACTGTAATTACTATTACTTTTAAAACTTTTACTATTACGATATACATAGTAAAAGAAAAAGAACTAAAATATACGACAATTTTATGTCATGAAATTTATTGACAAAAGGCACCCGTTAACCATATAATTAAACATATTCACGTACAAATGCTTCTGTTGTTACTGTTAGGAAATAGATAAAGAAAATAGCTATAAAAAAAACGAATAATATTATTCAGACAATATTCTGAATTATTTTGATTATTAGGAACAACGATCTGCACAATCGACACCTGACTGGATGCGAAACTGATACATTTAAAAAATGATTTCCACACAAAGAAAGGACAAACAGTATAAATTAATATAACGGAATTACATGCACATTAACCGGAAATTGAGCGATTTTGTAAAGTGCGCTGGATCAGGTTTATTGTTGTAAAAAAATACACGCAGAATCATTATTTATGAATATTTTATTGGATTATACTTGTAACGGTGTGTTTGGAACAGGATAAGAACTATATAATTAGCAGAATAGAGAGTGTTCATGTTTTCAACACAATTGTTCATATAATTGCTTACCATAGTATTTTAAATGTAAAAGTGAAGATACGAAATAAAATGCATTCAATATTTATATCTACATTATTTATTTTATTTATTACGTGTTACTAATGTTTGCTGATAATAAAGCATAAAGATAAACACAGATCCTCTTGATGTCATTTTCTTCGAGAAATCAAGAAAGTGTAAAATGACACCTTTACGAATCTCCGTCACACAGTTGCCTTACTTTATTATTAGTAAAGATGTCCTGTAATAACAAATAGAGAAATAACTTGGAACTACACGAAATTATTTAGATTATATATACAATTTAAAACGTTTTGGCTTTTTTTCATCTACTTATCTGTCTGTGTCTCTCTCTTTCTCTCTTCATCTGTCTGTCTGTCTGTAATATTCAAGTTTCTTTCTTTCCATAGACATATCAGATTATATATATATACAAACACACACACACACACATATATATATGTATATAAATATGCGCCTATATACAATATTGTATTTGTCTTATTTGTTTCTTCTTTCGCTAAACTTTAAACCAGTCATGGGCAAACTGCGGCCCTCGCGGTTTTCTGAGTGGCCCGCCTAATTGTTCCATTTACACTGTAAATTAATACCTGCAGCCTGCCTGAGGATGAGCCATGTCTCATGTGGCCCGCTTCTCGAAAAAGTTACCCATCCCTGATCTAAACGTATTTAAAGAATCGAAAGTGTGAATGTTAACGTTTTGTTAAAAGTTATACGTTCTCATTTTTCACATATCATTTCTTTTTTTTTTTTTTTTTTTTTTTTTTTTTTTTTTTTTTTTTCAATGTTTTTCTTTAACTGTAATAACACATACAAATGAAAGCGATACTTAGGCATAAATATAACCTCATCTTAGTAATTATCTCAGTCCGGATATGTGTGTGTGAGTTAGGATTACAGATGGAGGATATGAGTTTTCAATATGATGCTATTGATTTTTTTTGTATGTGATAAAAACATTATGACGCAAGTTTTCTTTTTTTATTTCTTTTTATTTCCGTACTTTGATGGATTAACCTTGTACTTGCATCAAAACGCTCTGATGAGCAATCTTGCACGAAATCTGCAAATTGACAAATTTCGATTTTTAATCTTGTTTATAGAAAGTAGAAAATGCCGTGAATTGGAAATGCCATGCAATTGTTTGTTGTTTCAACATTCAAAAAAAGTTGATAGACATCACAACGGAATAAACAACTATTAGAAATCAAAGTTAAGAATGTTTTTATTCCAAATAAAACTTCTGTTAACTTTGTTATGTTATCAAGACGACTGTCAGACTTTCCGATGTAAGAAACAATTGTAAAAAGTGTTCTGTATTTTTCCGCATTTACTAGTTAATGTATTAATTTTATATAATTTTCGATAAAGATCACGTTTCATGCCAAATTTTTTTTTTTTTAAATTATGGAAAATTGTTTTCTAATAATGTTGGTCTTTTTGTTAAAACGAAGAGTGTCGGAATTTACCGATTAAGTGAAATTAAGTTTACGAATAGTATCGATTTGTGCCGATAAGTATCGAATGTCTTCTTTTTCTTCGTCTTTTGATTGTTGCTGTTATTGTTATAATTGTTGTTCTTGGTGGTGGTGGTAGTATTGTTGTTATCATCATCGTCATTATTATTAAAACAAAATTAATAAAATATAAAATGGCTGTCTCTTGTATTATTTATTTTGTCTTTTCATTGTATAAACAAGCTAAGACTACGAACATTCGTATGCTTGAATATAAAAAAGAGTATTCTAATTAATTCCTTCCTCCCCCCTCTCTCTCCCCAATGATAAATAAAGCAATAAAGATATTTGATTATTATTTATTTTATCTTGAATACTTGTCACAAACGATTCAAAGTACATTTTAAATTATAATTGCTTTCAGTTGCCTTGGTATATGTGAACAGGTTTCTCTCTCTCTCTCTCTCTCTCTCTCTCTCTCTCTCTCTCTCTCTCTCTCTCTCTCTCTCTCTCTCTCTCTCTCTCTCTCTCTCTCTCTCTCTCTCTCTCTCTATTTGTTTATCTATCTGTTTGTCTTTCTGTCTATATAAAGAGTCTTCACGATCTGTCTCTCAGATACACATAAATAGAGAAATACTCGGACAGAAATACTCACAAGACAAGAAGCATTACAAATGCAGTGTACATAATACAACAATACATAAACATACACATACTATAATAATAAATATTTAAAACAACAAATGAAGAATACGTATAAAAATTACAAACCATATCAGTTTAAATATCAGTGTTTTTAATCCAAACTGTGCCAGATTTTATTGTCATCCGTTATTCTTCTTTCTTTCTTTCTTTCTTTCTTTCTTTCTTTCTTTCTTTCTTTCTTTCTTTCTTTCTTTCTTTCTATTTCCCGTTTTGAATGAATCGTCGGTTTACGTCTAAATTCGGCAGCTAATAAGTATAATATTGGCTTTTATACGGTACGCAGTTTCCAGGTTATGTTTCTTTGTCCTCGATCTCATAAATCTAAATTAAATATCGAAAATATCTTCAAACAGATCCATAAAAAGCATAGCATATTTCTCACAATAAAACCGAATACACGTGTTCAGAAATACACAGACTGATAGAAGTAAGAAAGTTGGAACTGACGAACATAAGCACGCATATAGAGACGCATGCACGTGTGTGTGTGAGTGTGTGTGTATATATATATATATATATATGTACATAATATGTATGTATGTATGCATGTGTGTATATGTGCATGTGTATATGTGTGTGTATGTGTATGAGTTTGTATGTTTGTGTGTCTATGTGTTTATATTTGTATACCATATTGTCCTCTACTTCATTTATCAGTTAAGTGTATCGTGCGTCAAGAACAAATAAATCGAACTTAATTAAACTTTAACAAAACATTAATTTGGTGTTGAAAAAAATCTCGAAAATACATTAAAAATAAAGCAATGTTTCCGTGATATCAGGAAATTGCACTGAAACTAAGAAACAACATGAATTGTTAATCCGGAATTGAAACAGAAATATTAAAAGACATGCATACATTTGACTAATTGATAATTATATTCTGTGTGTAAAATTTGTCAGTCCTCAGAAACCGGTAGAGTGAGACAAAATAAATATTAAATAGACACAAAGTGACGATCCCAATAAAGCAAACTGGGCAAATGTTCAGAGTTACGGGTCAGCTGAAGTTATATCCTCTTTATTTAGGTAAATAATTGGATCAACCAAAGGGTTGTAGAAAACACTGTGGTGAGCTTTCAGAATTTGGAGGGATTTACAATGAAAACAGTTCTCTTTCGCAAAACAATGCATAGTGAATTTCGTTACAGGCGTTCGGCGTTCAGAATTGATAATATAATTATATGATAATTCAATATGTGCGTGTGCATGTGTGTGTGTGTGTGTGTGTGTGTGTGTGTGTTTGTTTAAGCATGAATACACATACTTACACACACTTTCAGTGTTAATTTCTCAATTCCTTTAGTCTTTGCTGTCATCTCGTTTTGTTTTGGTTGATTTATTTTTCATGTTCTTTGTTTATAATGC
Source organism: Chrysomallon squamiferum (assembly GCA_012295275.1). NCBI lineage: Eukaryota > Metazoa > Mollusca > Gastropoda > Neomphalida > Peltospiridae > Chrysomallon > Chrysomallon squamiferum. The sequence continues at coordinate 13,957,267 of CM022674.1, forward strand.
TATTTTTATATACAGGCTATTTCATTCACAATATGCTGTGCAGTCAAGGACGTTCTTAATGTCTTCGTCCAGTGTTTTACATCTACAACAATTACATCATTAACGTAACAATGGCTCTTTTGTGATTTAACCTTCAGTATCGCCATGTATCGAACACGCCAGCTGTAAACCTATTGATGTTTCCGAGTAATACGCTTCAAACGTGGCAATTGCCGTTACACTGGAAGGAGCTGCAGCTGAGTGATTAGAACGCTAGCCCAGGACACAGGAGAATGCAGGATCAATCCTTCATGAATCTGTTTGTAAATTTTTTTTTTTTTTTCGAATAGAATCATACTTTGTGATGGGAAGGAGTGCAGTTCAGTTATTTAATTAGCCTCGACAAATAGTTAAAATACTGTGTGTGTATATATATACACACACATATAGAGAGAGACACAGAGAGAGAGAGAGAGAGAGAGAGAGAGAGAGAGAGAGAGAGAGAGAGAGAGAGAGAGAGAGAGAGAGAGAGAGAGAGAGAGAGAGAGAAAGAGAGATAGATATTTGCATATCTCTATCTATCTATCTGTATATTTGTATACATCAAAGTTATTGTGATGTGTATTGCTTGTTAGTAAGTCCTTTTATGTACTAACAAATATAAGTTCAGTGTGTATCCTTACAAATAAGTTATCTTATTCTGTTTCTTGTTTTAGGAAACTAGTTATAATAATAACAAAATAGTTTAATACATACAATATCTATTTTTCTTCCAGTAATTCTTTTATAAATATTATTTTTCTAAATTTCCTGCATTAATGAAGATTATTATTATATGGTTCGATATGATTAACTTTTTTTGATTAACTGTCAGTCTTTGCTAATAATAAAATAATATCATAATACAACGACTTTTAGAGGCTATCTTTCGTTTTTTCTTTCTTTTCTGCTTTTTCTCGATCATACAGACACACATGTACACAAACATACTCTAATCCTCTGAAAAAAAGGCAACTAAAATTCCCCATGGGGAAAAAGCAAATAAATAAATAAAAATTAATAATAAAAATAAAATATAGAAATAATAATTAAAAAGAAGAAAAAAATAAAAAATAAAAATTAATAATAATAATAAAATATAGAAATAATAATTAAAAAGAAGAAAAAAATAAAAAATAAAAATTAATAATAATAATAAAAAAAAGGTCACAGTATTAAGGGAATAAACGCTAGTGCTGATTCATACAACTAATTATTTATAAAACAGTCTGTGATAGCAATGATTCATAAACTCAGTAGCCGGCGTTAAGGTCGATGAATTCTGAAACACATTATGCCTAAAGGCTAATTACCTACCGTTGAACCATATCGCTGCGATTAAACTGTATTCAAATAACATATATTTTATCTCTTTTTTTTTATAGGAACACATTATTTATTTTTTTTTTTTTTTTTTTTTAGAATTCCCACGCCCAAATTCTAGCTCAGCTGTCATATTCAGTGTATGAACTGACGTACTGGAGACAATGACAGTAAAACAGAAAGAATATTTATTGAACATATTTGAACCTCGGATCCGGATGTATAGTGAAATCACGAAATCATGGCGGCATTCGAGTGGCACGCGACGCTCACAGTAAATGTATATACACAGAGGTCGTGTGGCAATATTGTCACGGCTTTAGCAAATTTGGTAAGAAAATAACATGTGAGTTTTGTTAACTTCTACGCAAATTGTAACTCGCGTAACCACAACATACACGTCAACACAATGTTTATCTTTATCACTTCCGGTTGCAGAAGTAAACGCAACTAAGACATTTGTCAACGCTAGCCGATAAATCAGTTTCTAAAAAGTATTGTAAAAAGTGAAAACTGCAATTAAAAAAAAGAGGAAAATTAAAACAAGTTTTGTATAAATGAAACCTTAATTATCACAGGTATTGTTGCTTTTCTTTTGTTTCTTTTTATTTTTCTTTCAGTTTCTTTTTTCCTTTAATTTATTATTCCATTCATAAATAATAACAATAAATAAATAAATAAATAAATAAATAAATAAATAAATAAATAAATTAATTAAATAAAACAAAAAAAGTAAAATAAAAATGAAATAAAAAGTATAACGTCTATGTAGAAACGAAAGAGAATATAATAAAATAATAATAATAATACTGAAAAGGATAATAATAATAAACAAAAGGGAAAGAATAATAATAATAAAAAAGAAAGAATAATGAATAAATTAATGGATGAGAATAATGAGTAATCATGAATAAAATAATTAACAACAGTCCAGAAAGAAATGAAACAATGTGGGCTATTCAGATTAAAATAAATTAATAAATAATAATGTTGTTCTTTGATGATGATGATGATGATGATGATGATGATAATAACATTAAAAAAATGTCTAAATCTACAGTAAATAAGTATTGTTTTATTATTTTACTTTAATTAATTAAAATTTTAATAGAATCTAAAATGTAGTGCTTTTCAAGAGAAGTGGTATGTCAAATTAATTTTCAGTGGTGTGTCCAGTGAATTTTCTTGTTCCTACTGCGAGCTATAATTGGTTTGTACTACGACATCAGCGTTAAAGAAATTATTTTTAAAAAGGACTGACAATCATATTTCACACTAAGCTGGGCTCTGGGATTCGATCATTATAGCTGCTAGAAGACACAAACGATTTAACCATAGGGGCACTAATGCTGAATAGAGAATATAATACATCTCTGTACGTGATTCCAGAAGAATGCTGTGAACGCTGTTTTATGCTCTGTGATTACGTGGATGACGTAGAAAATTCGAATATTTATAGATACCATGGCAACAGCTTACATCTTAATACCAATATATATTCACAGTTCTTAGTAGTCATAAATGTCTGTTTTTATTGCTAATTTACCCCAGAGGTAAACTGATAATGATGACATACGTGTGTCGGCACAGCTCTAAATTCAAGAGCGTCAAGCAGGGATGGAGACATTTTGACACGGAACTAAATGGAAATAAATAAATGAACGTAGCGAATGACTGAATGAATAAATGAAATGATAAAATGAACGAATATTCAGCACATTATTATTTTTTTTTATATTAAAAGTCAATAACAGAGTTATTTTTGTACCTTTTTTTTTTTTTTTTTTTTTTTTTTTTTTTAATGTGTCTTCTACATTTTGTTCTCTCTTATATAGGTATATATATATTTATTTATTTTGTAATATATATATATATATATTATAATAATAACATAAGGAATAAAATCGGCTATCATCTCTCCAAAGACTACACTTTATAATTGCTAGCTAGGGGTATTTTATATTCATAATCCTATAGTCGTGCAAAACATATCATAAACTAAATATGGGATATCTGTTATAATATTAATAGTGGTAGTAGTAGAAGTACTAGTAGTCGTAGTAGCAAAGGTGGTAATAATAATAATAATAATAATAATAATAATAATAATAATAATAATAATATAATATTAATGATAATGATGAAGAAGAAGAAGAAGACAACAAAAACAAAAACAAAAAGATCAACATAAAACCAGCAGCAATATAACTGCACGAATAAATAATTACAATCCTTTTGCTATTTAATTATAAAGCAAAAATGCCAATTAAGAAATATTAAGCTGTGGTTATTAACTATATATACTGCATATGACAATCTACAAAATCTAGAATAAACTAAATACAATATTCACATTATTTTATAGTTCATATTGTCCGATATATGGTGTATTTTTTGTGTATGTATAGGTAGTTTTGTGTATATGCGTTTGTCTGTCTCTATCCATCTACCTGCATATCTGTCTGTGTGTCTGCCTGTCTATCTTCATGTATGATTGTCTGTCTATGCACACTATATGTGTGTGCACAAACGATATTGTCTCTTTATGTTTCTGTACATGTGCATGCAACTTACTTGTAACTATAGGTATGTATATATGTATTATTATTTGTATGATATGTACGTAATCAAATCTCTATCTCTACAAAAGTGTATGTTAAAATAGTTATTTATTCTGATTATTTTTTATTACCAGGTGTTCAGTTATTTGTATTTGACAATAAACTAAATATATTCAGTATACACACTCCACTGCCCATCTACATAACGACAGCTGGGTGTGGGCGTGGTTATATAGTGAGATACAGCAGATATGTGACAATGACGTCATAACATAGAAAGTAGTCAGGTTTGTACTGAATAAGGTGAAATATAATTTTTGGAGGTTTTTGACATATAGTGTTGTCGTCTTTATTGGTTTTGTTGTCATTGCCGTGGTTGTTGTTGATGTTGTCGTGTTATTATTATTGTTATTGTTATTATTATTCCTTTTATTTCTAGTGTGATGGCAATAACGATGACGACGATGATGGTGACAATAAAATAATATATTACCCAAACGCACACACAGCCATATATATATAGCCATATAGCCATTCATCCAGAAACAGAGGCAAACATATTCATCCATCCTAATTAAATACGTATGTACATACAATCATACATCCGTAGAAATATACATACATACTTATATGCATAGACACACCAACACACACACACACAAACATATATACATAAACACATACAGATTTATAAATATGTAATTTAACACAGATGTTAACATTTCAAAGCTGGAATTATTGAAGACAAAATAAAAATAGAAAAATAAAAACTACTTACTATGTACGGAAGATGGTTGCTGCAAGCACAGATGGTGAACACACACATTAACAATCGACAAAGATCGTAGGAAAACGTCAATTCGTTGTATTTTGTATGGGCCGTCTGATTCACACTGGGGTTCGCCACCGACGACGTCGACGGCAGACAAAACCTCCCAGCATGATATTTGACGACGGCAATACGTTTCATGTGTTTCAGCAACAACATGGTATCCAGGGTGCATATGAAACAGATACACAGAGCGAAACACGTGAGAATAACAAAAAACACTGCAAACCCGTCACCCAGTTCGTACGGAAGGAATCTGCAATGGTCTCCACTTGCAAGGCTGCCGTTGGTGGCTCCTATGGTTGGTAAGATCCCCGCTAGAATTGCCAGAAACCAAATCCCTAAGAGTACGAACTTGAGAACTTTGGTGGACCCGTACCACTTTTTGTCTTTGGGACACCTGAGCAGCGCCAGCCAGTGAAGACTAAGACACATCAAAAGAAGAAGTTCTGAGACTCTGAACGTTATCGTTGCCCACACGTAAAAATTACACACCTCCTCTGACCAGTCTACCTGCCCCAGGTAAATGACCGCAGGTACAGGTAAGAGTATCGCCGCGTTTAGAGCCATCGTTACAAACAGCGACAGCAACCCTATGTCGACGGCGTGGAAGAACGGCTTGTAGTGTGAGACGACGACGATGGCGAGGATGCTACTGATGAAGGCTATCGGCGACAATACCATCCACGCTACCGTCTGTCCGAAGTCCGTCATTGTACCAGCATTCCGTTAATGGAGACATACAGAATGCCACGAACTGGCTTTCCCATGAAAGCAGTTTTATATTCCTGTTTTCTAATATTCACCAGCCAGCCATGTAAAAACACAGTTATTAATACTTGTGAGTCATAGAACAAATGTATTAATGTCACACTACGCTTGCGATATATAATTATTATAGAACTGCAATAAAATTAAATCCACATTTAGTAGTAAAATATAGTTATTTCTGAATACGAACAGAAAATTGTACTATAGTTAAGATTGGGAATTCAGCTGGCCGTGAAATACTTACAAATCTGTTTTCTATAAAATCAACGATAATTTCCTGACATTTCCTTTACAGTCGTAGGTCCAGGGGTGGCCACAGAACATTAAAATGAACCGCTGTAATCCGCTGAAATAAATCTAAAACACAAAAAAGTATTTTACGTTGTCGACACGCTGGAACCAATACACTTGTAAATAAACGTCTTGCTCCTTCCTAGAACGATCACTGAGCATTTGCGTGTTGCTGAGGTATGTCAGACAGAGTTAGTGAATATTTTATAAACACAGTCTTTTCGTAGATTATGAACTATTGTTGGAAGGTAAATTGGCGAGGTACGTGTGAAAGAAATGTGTGTCATTCATGTGTTGACAACACTAGCAAAAATCTGAAATGAAAAAAAAAATGTCGTCTGCCTGTGAACCGATTGCTGAGGTTAGGAATACAAACTCCAATGTTTGCCTGGTACTGAGCCAAAACAAGAGAGGAGTGTGAAATATATTGATATGTCCACTAGGTTTTTGATAACCAGGGTAAATATACTGCACCATCTGTGTACGTATCACATACAGTCGATATGCTAAGTATATTCAACTTCAGAAAATTAATAGTAGTTGTTTTCCTAGTAATGTCCAGAAAGGTCGTTCTTCAAGAATACTTATAATCAGTTACAAAATATCCGTACGTCCGTTTGGCCGTGTGTACACTGATCTCTTAACTCGTTTAACCAATATCACAGTAAAATAATTACAGATGTTTATCAAACACTGGATGAACCCGCATCCTTTGATAAAAATCACACTAGTCCGTTTTCTTATCTGAAATCTTTGTTTTCAATGAAATTAATGAGATTTGTTGTCCATTTCTGAAGAACATTTTCGCCAGTAATGGATAAACTGTAATCCTCAGTAGTAAATCTGTTCTGATCTTAAAGATTTTCTGAAGAGATTATCCATTACGGATTATCTGTATTGTTATATATCACAGCTATTTTGAAATACGAAATGAAAGAATTACGGTACTGATAAAGCAGGACAATTTAATCCGTTAACCTTGTGTACTCATTAAATATATTAATGTTTTTATTATTAAAATATTATATAATTAATGAGTCTCTTTTATAATAATAATAATAATAATAATAATAATAATAATAATAATAATAATAATAATAATAATAATAATAGTTGTAGTAGTAGTAATAATAGTAGTAGAAGTAATATTATTAGTACAGAAAAAGTAAAATATTACTAAAACTTCACTTCAAATTTTCTTGTCACAAAATGTCTTCAACCGAAACAAAAACAGAAATATTATTTTTTTTGTTTCATCAATCCAGTCGTGATTAACAACTCTCAAGACGGATTTACGATAATCCTTCCACAAATGCTGTGTTATCCGCCGAACACTAATTCTGTGATTTCGTCTTTTCTACACTTAATCGGCTCATCTGTCTCACTGACCAGGAGGTCACTGGCTTCCAGCTGGACATGGCCAGTCTATGCACACGTGTACAATACAGTTCTGTCAGCAGACGATCTTTTGTCCGAGTGAAGACGATGTTAGCTTAGCAGACGACATTCTAGAACTGGTCAAAGTTGACTGTTAACAAGATCCAAGAATTCAAACTGAATTCAAACAGATATTTGTGTTGACTATGGATACAGACAAAACTTTATTGGCAAACACTATCTCCCACTTTGAAAAACTCTTTTTATAGAAATGGTAACTGTTTCTTTTGAATTCTAAAATGAATTTTTATTTTTTTATTTTTTTCAGTCGTCTTGTTTTGGCAATGTGTTAGTACATAGAAAGCGTTTTTTGCCCAACACACAAATATCATAATCCAAATATTGAAGATATCTTATTCAGCGATTT
>CM022674.1:13969863-13977173 GCA_012295275.1 Chrysomallon squamiferum
GCAAAGATCTAAAATTTTTAAATAAACAAATTTGTTCTTAATGCTGATAGGTACTTGCAGATTGCATGTAGATAAATATTTGAATTTATTTTCACTAGATTTATAAGCATGTACAAACTTCATTATTATGTACAATGAAAAAAGTATTTGTTTTTACTGAATACAGATACAGACACATTTTCTGTTGATAATATTAAAAACAAAAATAAAATTATGAATTTTATAAACAATTCAGTATTTATAATCAAAATTAATTATTTTTGTTGCATACAGATCTGTAGATATTTCATGTTAAATACTAAAATTTGTTTTTGCTTGATCTATGTAGATGTAAATCTCATATTTCTAAACAAAATAATGTTTCAGTTGTATTTGAATTAAGAAACATTTATTCACTATATTCATAAATTAATTATTAGAATTTATTCTTACTGAATATAGAGGTAAAAAAGATCTTACATTTGTGAATATTTGAATTTATGGTCTTTCAGATTGCTATATAAGCAAATTTAATATTTGTAAATAAAAATAATTCACTTTTAATGTATATAAATACTTGCAGATATCATTTTTGAATAATAAGAATTAATTTTTAATGTGTACATGTTTGATTTATAAATATATATAAAAATAGTTTTATTGCATTCAATAGATACTGGTCTGATATTTATAAGCATACTTTCATTTTCAGGGTATATAATTTACAAAATTTCATATTTATAAACATTGGTGACACTCACACACACACACACACACAAAAACACAAGCATCAAAAGTAACATTTAAACAAAAATGACTTTGATGTAAATAAAAAGAATAACATTAATTTATTTATATATTTATTTAAACCATTTTTTTTTTTTTTTTTTTTTTAGATCAGTGCAACAAAGGAAAACAATAATTAAGTTAATTTGTGATGCAACGAGAAAAGAACCTGATGATGGTTTGTTTAAAATTATTGAAGATTCTGGTGTTGGAAATGTGGTATGTAATTTTAAATGTAAAATTTGGGAACTTCATATAAAGTATTTTAAAAATAGGTCCAGTGTTAATTTTAAAAATCAAAAATAATAATTGTAAATTTTGGAATTTGAAAACAGGAATTTTTGGCAGTCTTTGTAAGGTTAGTAATTTTAAAATATGGAATTTTAAAAATGTGCATTCATTAGGTAGGATAAACTAAAAGACATTTTTTCTTTTCCTCCATTTTTGTTGCTTCACATGCAAGCTTTGTTGAAAATACAATAATTAATTTTGTGTCCATTTCTTCATGCTTTGTTGCTGTATTCATTACTTTTTCATTTATTATTTTACTGGATGCATTTTTCAAATATATTTGTTTATTTGTTTATAGATAGCAGAACTTCATCACCTGTGCTGTTGTCCAAATGGCTGTTTGACTGTCAATAATTCAGGTAAATGCATTGTAATAATAATAATAATAATAATAATCATAATAAATATACTACTACTTCTATTACTACTACTACTACTACATTACTACTGCTACTACTACTACTATTAATAATAGTGGTAATACTACTACAATTAATGTTGCTGCTGCAGTATTCATGCTTTTACAGCTGCAACAAGAGCAACAACAACTACTAACAGTATTAACAATATTACTGCTATTCTTACTCCTGTACTGTTTCTACTACTGCTGTTGCTACAGTAGTAGTAGTAGTATTAGTAGCAGTAATAATCACAATAATAATAATAATAATATCACCATGGACACCTGATATATGTTGCTTGGTTCAGGTTGTTTATTTTTATGCTCTGTTTGTAATTTAAGTTGCCCACCTTTGTAAATACTTGGGCCTTGGAGAAGCATTAGCCTTGAACTGATATCAGAATTAAACAAATATATATATATATATAATAAAGGAAGAAAAACAGAAAGAAAAAAAAAGCAGACAAGGTGCAGTAATCAGAGAAACATAAAAAAAAAAAAAAAGACCCTCCTTCACGAAAAATATAGAGGAAATAAAAGAAAGAAAGAAAGAAAAGGAAAAGATGGAAAGAAATAAAAGAAAGAAAGAAAGAAAAGGAAAAGATGGAAAGAAAGAAAAGAAAAAAAGAAAGAAAAAGAAAGAAAAGAAAGAAAGAAAGAAAAGAAAAAATCTATAAAAAAAATCAGAAAAGAAAAGAAAAAAGATATCTTCTAGTCATGACATGAACACAACTTTCAATATCTTGGAGTACATTTGTAGAAAAATATTTTCTAAATGAAACACTTGAATAATAGCTGAACAACTCATCACATATAACTAAAATGATTATTGTTGCTGTTGGATCTTGTTGTTGTTGTTGTTATTGTAGTTTTGTAATTTGAAGAGCTCTTTTCAAGTCTACCATTAATCACATTTCACCAATTTGAAGAAAATTTCAATAAATGTGTGACATTTAATTTGAATATTTTTAAAGTTTTAGTAAAATAAAAATAAAAGAATAATAATAAAAAATAAATAAAAAAACAGTTAAAAAAACCAACAAATAAATAAAAAAAACCACTACAAACATACACAAACAACAACAACAATAAACCAATTAATTGTTTAAATTGTACTGATGTTCTAATCGAATGATGATGAATTTTAAGTCCTCTCCAATACTAACCTATTCACCTAGTAACACAATTATTTATACAAATAAATGTTACAACACTTGGTACATCACACAACACTCACATTAAACCTCACTGCAGTTATATTTCTTTACACCTTATTATGTAGCTTACAGTGCACACTATACAGAGTAATCGTTTACATTCAGTATGTAGATAACAAGTTTAGATAATAATTTACTAGTGTCAGTAATGTTATCTTAATCTAGTGTATTAGTTACACACTCATAACAACATAATTGTGTATACTTTTACCTCAGCTTAAAGTGCAAATGGGGTAATTGTACATTAAATGAATTACCTGGTGTTAATGTATTTTAAAAAGAAATGTATGTGTGTGTCTGTATTAAATAAAATCAATATCTATCTGTCTATCTGACTGTCTATATATCTGCCTAGCTATTTGTCTCTTAGTACACAGATATACACATACATTTATGTTTTTCTATCTATATATATAAAAAAACAATCTATATCTATGTCTCTCTATCTGTATGTCTGTCTGTAAAACACACACACACACACATATATATATATGTATGTATGTATGTATGTATGTGTGTGTGTGTGTATATATATATATATATTTAAAAAAAAATTCAGTAGCATTGTTTGATTCACAGAAATGTAAGAACCCACATATAAGTTGATGCTTGAATGTTATCAGTGATTTATGCATTGTTATAGTTTACTTTACATACTTAACCTATATAACTAGACAATTTTTCATATCCTCAGTCAGTTAGGAATTTTTCTGCTTTCTTCAAAGTAAAAATAATGGAAGATATTGAGCTTTGTATTTTAAAATGTGTAAATTATGTGATGTGAAGAATAAAAAAATGTAAGTAGAAATATGATTGTACAAAATTTGTCATCAGTGTAACTGCAGAATACACTAATGAGAATGCCATCTAATTAACAGTACTTGATAATTTAAATTTTTTGCAGAAAGGTCAGAAAACCGCAAGAGCAGTGATATGTTTATTATGTTTGGTGCTATTCTTAGCTTCTTGTTCATGGTAATTAATTATCGGATTCTTGTGTTACCTCAGTAGAACACACCTACCATTCTACTACAAACTTCCAGGTGAGATTTTCGGAGTTCTGCATTTAAAATATTCATTTAGTGACATTAAGAACTGTTCTAAATAGAGTCCGTATTCTTCTGAGTTACATTTTGTAATTATTTTTGGCTTCCAATCTTTATTAATAATAACATTTAACAAATGTACCTTAGGTGATACGAAGAACTACTCTGTATGTTATCCGTATAGTTCTGAGTTTTACATTTAATTTTGGTTTTGTAGCTTCCAATCTTATTTAATAATAAAGTAGATTAAAAAATAGAATGCAATTTAAAAATACCTGATCACCAACATTTTTCTATAGTAGCGACATCATTATATATATGTATGTATAAAGTGTTTAAGAAGTGACATATTTGCTGTTTCAGTTACTGGAAAAATGAGAGGGTTTTCACACCATTCCCCCAATGATGACATTTATGACAGACGCCTAACAGCCCCATCACTGATGTCTGTTAGGTACCGGGATTATGAACCAGGATGGAAAGTGTCCAAGAAAAGTCAGCTGCCTGTTTTAGAGAATGCTGTTATGTCTATTGACACGATTAAAATGAGACAGAGGTGAGCTACTGCCATGGTGAATTTACAAATGCAGATATAGGATTCGTATTTTTATTTCTTTTCTTTTTAATTATTTTTTTACATACATATATATATTTTATTTATATTTATTAATTAGATATTTAAGGAAACATTTTTTGATTAAAGTTGTAGTTTAGTAAAGATTTTCTCTCAATCAAATTTTGATCAGCCTTTGCACCATTTTCAACTTGAAATCATGTGAGGTATTTTACATAGTACATTCCTTAAAAATGAAAAACATATCTTTATGATGTCACACATATCTTTATGATGTCATACGTGTCATGATTCAGACTGGGAGGTGGCAGTTTTGGAGACACTCATGTAGCAGAATGGCACGACATGACTGTGGCACTGAAACGATTAACAATTAATATCCATGACAACCAGGTGACTGATGACATCATAGAGCTGATGAAGAAAGAAGTTTGGTTTCTCAGGTGAGGGAAAAAAAAAAGGGAGAGAGAAAGAGAGAGAGAGAAAGAGAGAGAGAGTACAACTACATAATAACTTTCAAAATTAATATTCACTTTCAAAAGATTCTTTCCCTTGCTTCATACAATTAACTTAGATTTGTTTTCTCTTTTAGTCGCCAACGTCATAAAAACATTGTTGGGGTGCTGGGACTGTGCATTGATAGCAGACATCCGTGTATCATCACTGAATTTGTGAATGGCAGCTGCATAAAAGATCTTCTTAAAATGAGAGACTTCAAGCTAATATGGCCGCATCGAGTCAAAATTGTACGTCTGCAAAATAATAAAAATTTATGTCTAGCACCAGGAATAATTAATTTAAAGTCATTTTTCGAAAATCTAAATAATTGTTTATTCACTACCTAAGCTTAAGTCTATGAAATGAATGTTTAAATAGAGCTGATAACTCTTTGCTAATAATAAAGTATAAAAGAAGCTGCAATGATGATTTTTTTTTTTCTACAAAGAGATATACAAAATATGTTTTGCCATTTTACAGTGATTTATGTAATCTTCTAAAAACAAATTTATCACTGCCTTGACAAATATTATTATTATTTTTTGTTATGCTTTATAACTAACAAATACTGTTTTAAAAATAAATCACAAAAAAAAATAACAGATTTTTATTCCAATAATCCTGATTTATCAGTGATTTATAACAGGTTTCTAAAACTTTTCTGACAGCAGGTTGCAAAATATTACAGTTGTTAACAAGTCAGTGATATTTTACACAGAATTAAACTTCAGAACTAAAGACAGCTTTTGTTGGCTGAACATGAAGGTTGTTGAATGTGGCTGTGTTAAATCAAATGTTTGCTGTTTTATTTTGCAGTGTTCTGATGTAGCCAATGGCATAGCCTTTCTTCATTCGACAAAACCTCCGATCATTCATCGAGATCTCCGCTGTGGAAACCTCTTTCTTCTCCACAATGATACTGCTAAGGTATCAAAACTAATTATTGTTATTATTATTATTATTATTATTATTTTTTTTTTTAATCCTGGTTGTTTAAAGATACAGCTACGGTATTGAAATTATTTTTTTTTTTTTTATTCTCAATTATTTGAAGATAAAGAATCAGTAAACACTAACACATTTTAGTTGTTAGACAGAAGGATGTGTAGACTAGAGGTAAAGCTCTCATATGGAATGCATTAATGACTGGTCCCTGTTAGCAGTAACTCTTTTGGGGGCATTTTCCCAATCCAACCAATTCTGTTTCCAGGTCAGACAGTGCTCTGTTATTGTTGAATCATAGGCCAAGTAGTTTTAGTGAAAAGTGCAGATAAAAGATAAATAAAATAAAATAAAAATTTATTTCCAGCAATTAAATAAAATAAAATAAAATAAAATAAAATTTTATAAAATTTCAGGTTGCTGATTTTGGACTGACAAGCCACTAAGACAGAACTGTACAAAGGAAGACTGCTGCTGTGAGTTTTACCCACAATTCCTTGAAACAAAAATGGCAGACATTATTGTTATGAACAAGAGTCAGTAACTGAACAATAAATAGAAATTATTGAATTTGTATCAGTCTGTTCCCATTTCTGTGAGAAAAAACATGGATGTAGAAGACCAAGATTTTATTTCAAAAGGAAAATAAACTTTTAACTTGGTATTGGTGAATCTTTATGTGAATATTTTAATGCAAAATGAGAGATTTAATATAAAAATAAAAATCTTATACATATAATGATTATTTATATAAAGTACTGATAGTGATAATAAATAAATAAATAAATAAATAAATAAAAAATTAAATAAAGAAAACATATTTTTATACTTTACCCATAATGCCTTTTAAGAACTATGGTAGACAATATTATGTGTTTTTCTTGGCAGAGTTATCTCCCATTAGCAAAGGTGTAGACTGATATAAAACCATTTAAGATTTTCTGTTGTTAATGTGTTCTAGTAGTTTATTAATATAATTCAATAAGGGTACATATTTGAACATTAATGTTTGTATGTATAAATATGAGAGTATAACTGCATATGTTAATGTATGTATAGTTTTTGTATACATGTGTATGTGTATATGTGAGTGTGTGTGTGTGTGTGTATGTATATATATATATATATGAGACTGTCCATTTATGTTTAAGTAGGTGTGTATGTGTTTATATGTATGTGTGTGTGTGTGTGTGTGTGTGTGTGTGTGTGTGTGTGTGTATATATATATATATGTCTGTTTCCATTTCTTTATGGAAAACATGGATGTAGAAGAATATGTGTCATGGATGTATGTATGTATATGATCTTAAAATATTCATTTAAAAATAAAAATAAAAGAAACATAAAATTTAATCTCAACAGCTATTAAGTTTTAGAATAGTTACTAAATGGACTGTACAAAGACACAGGTAACTTTACAGGTCGTCGTAACTACAGTGCATGTCCAGCCAACATTCGCTGGACAGCTCCAGAAATACTGCAGAACCCACTGTACTCGAGGGATGACGCAGTGATCTATGTGGCAGCCGATGTTTACTCAATTTGGACTTGTAATGGTGTTTGTGTGAGGACAAGTG
>CM022674.1:13977373-14034873 GCA_012295275.1 Chrysomallon squamiferum
TAATAAAACCATGTCATTACAAAGAAAGAGAAGAAAACAACAATACAAAAAAAATAATAGTACAAAAATAATAACAAATTAAATTTGTTTATGCTGTAAAAACATGAAAACAAATTTATCTCTGGATGACATTAAAATGTACATATTTGTTTTTATTACACAGAGGTACAGCAGAGCAGACGACAAGTCTGCAAAAAGAACAAAAGAAAAGAAGAAAAATGAAGAAAAAAGAACTGGAAATAATTATGGAAAAAAAAGCAGCAAAAGAATGAACAAAAAAATGTTACTAACAAAAAATAATAAAAATAAAAATCAATGAAAAGAAAGCAAAAAAAACACAAAACAAACTAGATAAACAAGTAAATAAATAAACAGATAAATAAATTAAAAAAGAAGAAGATGAAAAAGAAAAAGAAATAAACAAGCAATCAATGAAGCAACCAAAAAAAAAAAAAATAATAATAATAATAATAAAAAAAAAATAAGTGAAAGATAATTAGTAAATTTCCCAATCAAATACCTGTATTACAGGAATATTAACACAACTGCTGTTAGTATGAAAATATGTTGACATTTCTGAATAATAATAATAATAATGAAAATGATGATGATGATGATTACAATAATAATAATGATGATGATGATTACAATAATAATAATGATGACGATGATGATGATGATTATGATAATAATACAGGTTTATTCATCCTTTTTCAAAATGCTTTGGACTGATGTGTTTCAGATTTCTAACTTTTAAAGATTTTGGCATAATTATAAAGAGACAACCTAAGAATAGGATCTAAGTCTAAATACAGATTCCATTTATACTTTATATATAGATTATACTCATAGACTTTTAATAATTTTGTACAAATTATATTTTATATATATATATGAAATAATAATCTGATATACGCATTTCTTCTGTTGAGAAAAAGTGTTCAGATTTCGAAGCCTTTCGGATTTTGAAATATTGTGTACGAAATCTTTAACTGATAATAATAATAATCATCATAATGATTTATTATTGTGCTTATTTCTTGATTTTTCTAAATTCACAAACATAGTAATGTACTAAACAAACTCTTCTAGACAGTGTGGTTTTTACTCCCCGAACAACTTAACTAGACCACTGACAGACGTAGAATTCTATTTTTAGACATTCCTATTTTCAATAGTTACAGATGGCGGTTGTCGATAGAGTAAGTAAGAAAAATGTTTTCTCATCAAAATAAATGTTTTATTACGAACTGGGCTGTTTTCATAACAGACCTCTTTCATTATTAAATAATGAAAAATCAGTAATTGTTGTTGGTTTTACAGAAATAGACAAACGAGTGTCGCCATAAACGTGTTACAGTAAAACTTGTGTTAGTCTGCAGAGTGCTGTAAAATATCTAAACATGTATCGTTCTGAAACAAAACATTAAAAAACACACACACACACACACACACACACATTCATATATAAATGCGTAGCTATGTATTTTCTTAACATAATTTATTTTTTCTTAAGGAAGTTTTATTTATAAATATTTTTTTAAGTTACAATATTTTAGTATTTTCCTTTTCACATAAATCATAATCACATAGTAAAAGTTATAATCTTAGAACAAGTTTAATAAATTTAATAAATTTTCCTGAATTTGGGGTGGGAATCTTGTAATGATCAAAGCCCCCTCCCAAAAATTAACAGGAAATTGAAATTAACAATAAAATAAAATATAAAGAAATGCATAAAAGTTTTAGAAATTAAAACTTAAAATAAAATTAAAAATAAAAGTAAAATTTAATTAAAAAGATTAATAAATTGAATTTAAAATTAGAATAAAAAAAAACAATTAAAATTTAAAAAAAAAACAAGCAAATTAAAACAAATCTAAATATCAATTAAACATGCAGAAGTAAAAAAAAAGAAGAATAATAAAATAAAAAATAAATATATTTGCTCCATGACATTTATCTGAATTCTTCAACACTTGATATTTTAATAATTTTATCTTCAGAGGGGAAAAAGAACAAAATTTGATATGAAATTCAATTTTCTGTGACATTTTCATCACAAGTGGGTGTCAGACAAAACAAGACACAATTCTTCAACATTTGTGTCGAGCTGGTGAGAGGCAAGATGATATGAGCGATTCGATATGCCGTGACATTTGTTTCAAGAGTGGGAGAGAAATGATGGCAAACTCTGTGAAACACGCTTGATGTGTTTGAGAAACTGGTTCAACAGCTTCTTGCTGATCATCACTTTAATCTCATGTACATCTAAGATTGAAGATCAATATGAGAAATCAATTTATAGCTCTTGAAAAAGTCCGACAGAAAAAGTTCAAACTGATATTCTTGACAGATGGTGAAATTAATAGATAGATTGGGACGAGAGAGAGAGAGACAGAGACAGAGACAGACACACTGAAAGAGAGAGAGACACACATAGAGAGAGAGAGAGGGAGAGTAGAACAAGACAGACAGACAGATACACAAACAAATAAAGATATATAAAGAGGTTGACAGTGGATAAATGGATGGGTGGAAGGTTGGAATGAATTGATAATTGAATCAGTGAATAAAAGAAATGGATAAACTGGTGGATGGAAAGATGAATGAATAAATTAATTATGTAAGGAAGAATGATGTAGACATCAACATACACAGGATAGACAGAAAAATGTAAGAATGGATGGATGGATAAAGGGATGGATGAATAATGTCTGGTTAACATGTCAACAATGATGAATGCATTGTAGGATGGATAGAAACAGAGGAATTAAACAATGAATGAGAGAATGAAAAAATGAATGAAAGAATGAATCATGATGAAATGATGGATAAGTGAAAAGAAGAATGAAAGAAAAAGTGCAAGTGATAGATGAATTAAAAAGAATGGATGAGAAAATGAATGATCTAACAAAAATACGGATGGATGAGTGAAAGGAAGAATGAATAAATTGATAGATGGATGGATGGAAGAAAGGAAACATCTGTGTAGTGTTTAAATTATTGACAGTTTTCAGAGATGTGTGAGTTTCACACTTGACTGACTTTGAAATGCCTCGCTCACGTTTCATTACACAAAACATTTATTTTGACAAAGACGTGGTACTGACGTCACGCTCCACTGCACACTGTCAGACTAACATGGAACTTGTCTCGTGTTTCTGTCCTTTGACAGACGGCATGTTTTTGTTCAGCTGTGATCATTTTGAAAAATGGAATGGCTGTTAATTTCTGTTTATGTATTATTAAAAGGTGTTTGTATAAAACTGGACGGCTGACATGTGAAAATAAATGTTTATAAAACACACTGAAAGTTTGATTGGTTATTAATTTTTGTTTATTTATTATTAAAAGATTTGTCAACAAAACTGTGGCTATGGCTTAGTGTGTTTGTTTAGCAGAATATGGATCATTAATTATATGGATTTTGTTTGGGTTATATTCTGTAAGAGTATCTATGTGTGTGTATATGAGAGTGTGTGTGTGTATGTGTATGTATGTATGTATGTCTGCATGTATGTATATGTGTGTATGAGTATTTGGGTGTGTGTATGTATATGTGAGTGTGCATTTGTGTGTGGGTGATGTGTGTGTGAGTGTATGTATATATGAGTGTGTGTGTGTGAGTGTATGTATATATGAGTGTGTGTTTGTGTGTGGGTGATATGTGTGTGAGTGTATGTATATATGAGTGTGTGTGTGTGAGTGTATGTATATATGAGTGTGTTTGTGTGTGGGTGATATGTGTGTGTGAGTGTATGTATATATGAGTGTGTGTGTGTGAGTGTATGTATATATGAGTGTGTTTTTGTGTGTTGTGTGTGTGTGAGTGTATGTATATATGATGTGTGTGTGTGTGTGTGTGTGAGTGTGTTTGTGTGTGTGTGATATGTGTGTGTGAGTGTATGTATATATGAGTGTGTGTGTATGTGTTTATTATCTGTTTGTACAAATGTGTAAAAAAACAAGAACATTTCTGTCACAAACAACAGAAAACTAATTATAAGTAAATATTCACACAACACATCACACACACTGGTGTGAACTAAACTGATATCAAATATCAAACATATCACACACTGTCATATATATATACATGTTTTTAACACACACACACACACACACATATATATATATATACACACACAGACACCTATATATACAAACATATATCCATACATACGTACATATATTTATGCACACACACACACACACACACAAACACATTGGTGTGAACTAAACTGATATTTACTATCAAACTCATCACACACTGTTATATAAGCATATGTTTTTAACATACACATATACATATACACATATGCACAGACACACAAACACATGCAAACTTACTGTTTAATTTTAGTACCATGATTATCCTGTTCATTTTAAAATTAAATCTCAATGTTGATTGTTTAAAATTTCTATATATTCACATTTATATAAAACAGTGGAAATATAGTACAAGCATGTAAAAATGTATTTTATTACCAAAATTAAATCTTTGAAATGCTGATAACCCACTGTCTGTTTGTTTGACTGTTTTAGTTTTGATTTGCATCATTACATGGAGCAAATCAGAACTGAACTACGTTGTGTAAAATTTAAACATCTCTTCTCAGATAATAATAATAAAATAATAACAAAAACAGCAACAACGAATCTGTAAATAATTAAGTAAATACATTTTTTAAATAAATAAATAAATAAATAAATAAATAAATAAATAAAATAAAATATATTATAATAAATAAATAAATAAACAAACAAATAAATAAATAAAATAAAATAAACAAACAAACAAATGAATACCATCATTCATTCATGTTATATAACCAAAACCTAAAAGAACATTGAACTAAATACCACTCATAAAAAAATAACAACAAGAATCTTCACAAAAACCTCAAACATTCACTTACCTTGTAACAGAAATATTTTCTGAACCTCGTTGAAAGACAAACCAGACATGTAATAAAAGCAAGTATTGCATCAGGATATACCCCTCTGCCAGACACTTCCATCTGCCAGACACTCCCCTCTGCCAGACACTCCTCCCCTTGCTGACACAAGAACTTACCCCTAGTACTGCCGTTGTCACTCTTGAAGATGTTGCACACCAGCGTGGAGCTGTCTGTCAGCTGTAGTGATTGTCAGACGATGAGAAAAACGTTTGTCTAAATTTCCTCGTAAACACACGTGGTGATCCACTCACTAGACTCGCTTAAAATGTGCTTGAGCTTTTAACAGATCACTCAAGAGATGGTATTGATGTAGTAGTAGTAATTGTGTGATTTTGAGAACAGGAGGCAGAGAGAAGCTGAGAGAGAGAGAGAGAGAGAGAGAGAGAGAGAGAGAGAGAGAGAGAGAGAGAGAGAGAGAGAGAGAGAGAGAGAGAGAGAGAGAGAGAGAGAGAGAGTTAAAAGAAGAAAAAGACTGACAGAGGTAAAAGGGAGAAAAAAAGAAGAGAGAAAATAAAAGTAGAGAGAGAGAGACAGAAGAGAAAATAAAGAAACAGAAAAAAAAAAAAAAAAGAGACAGGCAGATGTAGAGACAAAGAGAGAGAGAGGAGAGGAAGAGAGAAATGAAGAGTTGCCAATCAAACCGAATTATTTTAACAGAAATACACATTTGTCATCTGCTGTGTTTGTTTTAATGTTTTAATTAATTAATGCTTATGATGATGATGATGATGATGATGATGAAGGTGTAGATGATAACAACAGATAATGGATGGTGTTATAAAGAAGAAGAAAATGACAATAAACCAGGGGCAATTATGATGACAATGATGCCGATGATGATAATGAAAAATAATATGCATGTATTTTAAAATTAATTATAATTCTATTAATTTCAAAACTGATGAACTCACACTGATTTGGAAACAAAATACATGGTAAGTACTGCTCTGTTTTGAAGATTATGACAACAGTATAATAATTAATATTTTTTCGTTCAATTGATATTTCTGGCTAAAACAAAAGAAAAAAAGAAATGAATTTATTTTTTTGATATTTAAATTGTAGTTACTTCTAGATATTGTCTCTTTAATCTGAAAATATCTACTGGCTCCTTTCATATAGTTTACCAAAATGTGCTTAATGAATAAATAAATAAATAAA
Organism: Chrysomallon squamiferum; assembly: GCA_012295275.1. Lineage (NCBI taxonomy): Eukaryota > Metazoa > Mollusca > Gastropoda > Neomphalida > Peltospiridae > Chrysomallon > Chrysomallon squamiferum. The sequence goes on from CM022674.1 coordinate 13,983,499, forward strand.
TAAATAAATAAATAAATAAATAAATAAACAAATAAACAAAACAAATAAACAAACAAACAAACAAATAAATAAATATATAAATATATAAATAAAAAAAACTAAAATAAAAAAAATGAAAGATTAAAAATGAAGGTGACAGAAAACAAGTAACCAATCTGAAAACATACTGCCAGACATAAAATTAAGATAAAAAAATAAAAAAATAAGAAAAATAACAAGATCCATCGGGAATCCATTCGTGATGTTTTTACATTAATTTTCTCTAACATGGTTGATAACATTATCTAAACAGCAGTCTCCAATTAAACTATTTAAAACAAGAGTAAACGTCGATACTACTATCTTGAAAACAAGCTTTCTGTATTTGTTGTTTTGAAAACTGATTTGAGTGTCAGGGAATGTAATACTGACTACAGAACATGTTACATGGAAGTGTTGATTATTATTTTATTTTTTATTTTTTAAATATTTTTTCAATGATTTGATTGAAAGTTTGTACAAATGTTATATTATTAACAAGAATGTTTAAAATGTAATATGTGATTTTCTTTAAAAATTAAAAATAGTTTAATTTTTTTTAATTTATTGCTTTTTAAAATATTTTTTATTAAAAAATAGTCATAGAAAATCAAATGTCTTTATTTATTTATTGATTTTTATATATTTTATTTAGAAGATATTACAAAGAATACAATTACTTACACAAAAAGTGCTAGAAAAACTTTCTTTTATTTTTATAATAGGTGTTACATAACATCTATGGAACAAACTGGGTTTTTTTTAAAATATTTTTTATGCAAACATTTCTATACATAAAACAACTTTCAAAAATATTGTATGCAAAAACAAGTAATAAATAACTGTTTTTTTTTTTTTTTTTTTTTTTTTTTTTTTTTTTTGTAATGAAAAAAAAGTCTAGATGAACTTCACAATATCATTTGTTCAGGATTTCTAATTAATTCACACCTGTATTTTTTTATATCTACATTTTATTTATACACTGTGTTATTTGACACCTGCTTAATTTCATTCACACATATTTCTCTCACCTTTTAATGATGTTTACCATGGAGTTCTCTAAATCTGTAAGTAATAATAAACTGATAATAAATTATTGTTATTAAAAAGTGTAAAAAGAAAAGATAAGAAATGATGATATAGACAATTATGATAATAATAACAATAACCGTAATGAAATAACAATAATAATAATAACAACAATAATAACAATAACAATAATAATAAGAATAAATATAATAATAATTAATAATGATGATGATGATCATGAAGATGATAAATGATGAAGATGATATAATAATTATAATGTTAATAATAAAAATAGTCAATCTATTACTTCAGACTCTGAGTAGATTAGATCCCACAGACTCTGGTACATGACAAAGTGCACTTACCTCAGAGGTCAATGCACTTGTTACAGCACTAAACTGATTTATGAACAGTGGACGGAAACTGTTATTAAAAAAGGTGTAAAACTGTGTCATACAATATCTTCATTATTTCTCATGGGGGTTACAAGATTTCCCTCACTGGTAGACATCATTTTTACTTGTAATAATAAGAACATAGCTGCTTTATTGAAAGTGTGAGAATAATAATAACCTCTGCCCTTTTGGTGTTAAACTTTGAGTGTTTTGTGACAGAGGTGAATACAAGTTCAGTATCACATAGAAACTCTCAGACATAAAGTTTTATAACAGACTTTATGCAATAAAAGAAAGAAAAAGTCTCTTATTATTATTATTGTTGTTGTTGTTGTTGTTCTTGTTGTTGTTGTTGTTGTTGTTGTTGAGAGAGAGACACATGTATACATCTCTCTCTCTATCTCACACACAAACACAGACACAGACACACACACACACACAGACACAGACAGACACACACACATACATACACACACACACAGACACACACACACACACACATTAACACACACACTGACAGACAAGTCATATATAAAGGGATGTATGGAAATTCACTAAACCCACTTAAACACCTGATGTACAGATTTATCCAGATTTCTCTACTTACACAGTCAGGTTACAAAACAACTTTAATCCAATTACTCATTACTGTCTGTATATAGCACCTACAGTCATTCGAGATGTGTGTGTGTGTGTGTGTGTGTGTGTGTGTGTGTGTGTGTGTGTGTGTGTAAGTGCATGTATGAGAGAGAGAGAGAGAGACAGATTGTTATGCTCATAAACATTTTTGTATGTATGTACATATGAAAGTATGTATGTATATATGTATGTATGTATGTGTATGTATATATATATGTATTTATTTTTGTATGTACATATATGTATTTATGCATGTGTATGTATATATGTATATTTTTTTGAGTTTGTATGTATATATTTATGTATGTGTATATTATGTACATATGTATGTATGTATGTATGTGTTTTTGTATATACAAGTACAGGAATCTTAGGAAATATCAGATTCCTGCAGTTAAACCTGTGAGTGTTGAAACACTTGGATTCTTGTTCAGTGCAGAAAGTCCACTGGGAAATCTGAGAGTTTTGGCTAAATGATTTGAAATCCCCGGATTACTGTCAAACATTTGATAGCTTGTTACTTTTGCGCTTACGTCCTTCGACCAGATTGGAGTTACCTCCCCTGAGACCAGGCCTGTGAACAGTTTGAGTCGTGTAGTTAAACTCGCGACTCTGTAAAGGAATAATTTCCTTTTCCTGCTTCTTCGTAAAACTGTCTCCAGCGATCTGGTTCCGAGATAAATAATTAATTAACTGCGACAGCGACTCGCGTGTGTGTTTTAACTGTGAGATACAGACGTAGATACACCAGTGACTCGGGTGTGTGTTTTAACTGTGAGATACAGACGTAGATACACCAGTGACTCGGGTGTGTGTTTTAACTGTGAGATACAGACGTAGATACACCAGTGACTCGCGTGTGTGTTTTAACTGTGAGATACAGACGTAGATACACCAGTGACTCGTGTGTGTGTTTTAACTGTGAGATACAGACGTAGATACACCAGTGACACGTGTGTGTGTTTTAACTGTGAGATACAGACGTAGATACACCAGTGACTCGTGTGTGTGTTTTAACTGTGAGATACAGACGTAGATACACCAGTGGATATCACATTTATTATCATGACTCGTAATGTTATATATTTATTTAATTCTGAGATGATAAATCTGATGAAAGTTAAATGAAGAAATGGACAATTGTTTATTGAATTCTTAAATAAGATATGATTTTTTGTTAAAATATCAACAGTTCTCTGATTGATGTATTTTCAGTCACAGCCAGAGTACCAGAACAGTTTATTAAATGTAACGATATTGTTACCTGTCTGTGGGAAGGTATATATAATAAAAGATCTTTTGCTGTTTTCTCGTAAAAGAATAGCTCATGGTGTATATAGCTTTCCGTTTTGTTTTAAATAGTATATCTTACTTCCTTTATAACACACAGACATATATTCACTTTTACACTCTAAATAATGTGTGTCTGTCTGTATGTGCCAACACACACATACATACACATACAGAAACCCAGAGACCCAAATATGCATCACATGCATATACACATATACACATACATACACATATACACACACATACACATACACATACATTCATACACACACATACATAGATACACATAAATATATGCACAGAAAAATACAAACGCATAATACATAGATACACATGCATACACAGAGACACACACACATACACACATACATATATAAACACAAATACATGTACACACATAAATAAACACACAGACACATACACACACGTACTAACATATATACACACACACACATATACACACACACACACACACACATATATATATATATATACACACACACACACACACACACACACACACACACACATATATATACATACAAACACACATACAGACACATACCCACACACTACAGTTTTCAAACAGACATGTTCTAGGATCATGTCCCAGTAATCACTGAGATCTCACCCAACTGAACATCCACAAAAACACAAAACTAATACATCATCTGTATTTTGTTAGTCTGTAATCATAGAAAACTAATTTTAAAACTGATAGAAATAAAAGTCACTGAGATTAATCTGTGTCAGGTTGAAAAATGGTGACAGATGTTTCACTCAAAATTTCTTATTTGACTTTATCTACGCTAACCTATTTTTATTTGTTTAAAAACACGTGTGAGTTAAACGTTTTGTTTCTGACTGACTTTTATATGTGTTTTCCATGATGTGGATTAATAGATAGTGTTTTGTTACAGTGGATGTCTAAGTCTAGGTTGCCCCATTCTAAACTACTTTATGTATGTATTTATGTATGGGTTTCTTTTCCTTAACGCCTTTTCTTTTTACTACATGTTGTTGTTGTTGTCATTCTTCATCTTCTTCTTCATCTTCTTCTTTTGTATATATAGCTTTTTTTATTTTTGTTTGTTGATTTCTTTTAAATCATAAGCAAGAATAATGATACCTTTATCACTGTTGTCATCCATATTATTTATTCTGTAATTATTTTCATTGTGATTGTTGTTGTTGACATTATTATTGACAGTGTATTATTACTATAACCACCATATCTACTAATACCACCAGAACTACAGCTATTACTATCACTACTACTACAATATCCACTAATACCACCAGTACCATTACTATTACTGTCACCACTACTACTATAACTAGCATATTTTACTAATATCACAAGTACAGTGTCGCCATCAACAATTGCACTACCATATGAACTAATACAACCAGTACCGCCGCTATTACCATTGCCAGTTGTGAAGACAAGTTACTCAGTCTGTCAGGATTTTTTCTTCACACAGTGTCATAATAAAAGTAAAAATGTCAGTGCATGAATATCCTGAAATTTTCTAAAACATATCACTGATATATCAGGTGAACCAAAAAAATAAACCCTGAATTTTATCTCAAAAACCACTTTTGGTAACTTTCTAATTATAATTGAATGTGTGTGTGTGTGTGTGCAATGAAATTCATTCAGACTTCCAAACAATTGACAAGTCTTAAACACCATCACAGTGTTGGAATACATTCTCAATGTTTGCAGATTTTCTCTACAAGAACAAACTACTATGACAACTGCTATCACCACTACAACTACAATTTTTGCTACCAATAATAATACTGACAACAGCTACCTCTACTAATATTATTGCTTTTACAACAACAAACAAGTACTACAGCTAGTACAACAACAACTACTACTACTACAGGTACTACTGCTAGCATAACAACAACTACTACTACAGACACTACTTCTGGTACAACAACAGCTACTTTAAGATACTACTGCTACATTTTTCTAAGTGCTACTGGTAATACAATAACAATTACTTCTAATAGTTGTACTGATATCTGACATGCTGCTGATAATATTACTGACATAATACTCATCACAACAACATCAACTACTGTTAGTTCAACAGCTACCACAACAACAACTACTACTAATACAGATATCATTGATACTGCTACTGGTATTACAATAACAACAATTACTATTACTACTATTACCAACACTACTGCTACTACTACTAGCACTACTACACATATACTAATAAAAGTACTGCTATGATACTCATGTTACATCAACCACAAACACTTCTACTGATACTACAGCTACCATAACAGAACTGATATCAATAATCTCACTGTGGATTTTGACAACATATATTGCTGCTAGTACAGATAGTACTACTGCTAGTACAACTGCTACTACAGATACTACTACTGCTAGTACAACTGCTACTACAGATACTACTACTGCTAGTACAACTGCTGCTACAGATACTACTACTGCTAATACAACTGCTGCTACAGATACTACTACTGCTAATACAACTGCTGCTACAGATAGTACTACTGCTAATACAACTGCTGCTACAGATACTACTACTGCTAGTACAACTGCTACTACAGATACTACTACTGCTAATACAACTGCTACTACAGATACTACTACTGCTAATACAACTGCTGCTACAGATACTACTACTGCTAATACAACTGCTGCTACAGATAGTACTACTGCTAATACAACTGCTGCTACAGATACTACTACTGCTAGTACAACTGCTACTACAGATAGTACTACTGCTAGTACAACTGCTACTACAGATACTACTACTGCTAATACAACTGCTACTACAGATACTACTACTGCTAATACAACTGCTGCTACAGATACTACTACTGCTAATACAACTGCTGCTACAGATAGTACTACTGCTAATACAACTGCTGCTACAGATACTACTACTGCTAGTACAACTGCTGCTACAGATACTACTACTGCTAGTACAACTGCTACTACAGATACTACTACTGCTAATACAACTGCTGCTACAGATACTACTACTGCTAATACAACTGCTGCTACAGATAGTACTACTGCTAATACAACTGCTGCTACAGATACTACTACTGCTAGTACAACTGCTGCTACAGATACTACTACTGCTAGTACAACTGCTACTACAGATACTACTACTGCTAATACAACTGCTGCTACAGATACTACTACTGCTAATACAACTGCTGCTACAGATAGTACTACTGCTAATACAACTGCTGCTACAGATACTACTACTGCTAGTACAACTGCTACTACAGATACTACTACTGCTAATACAACTGCTGCTACAGATACTACTACTGCTAATACAACTGCTGCTACAGATACTACTACTGCTAATACAACTGCTGCTACAGATACTACTACTGCTAGTACAACTGCTGCTACAGATACTACTACTGCTAATACAACTGCTGCTACAGATACTACTACTGCTAATACAACTGCTGCTACAGATAGTACTACTGCTAATACAACTGCTGCTACAGATAGTACTACTGCTAGTACAACTGCTGCTACAGATACTACTACTGCTAGTACAACTGCTGCTACAGATACTACTACTGCTAGTACAACTGCTGCTACAGATACTACTACTGCTAATACAATACAACTGCTACAGATAGTACTACTGCTAGTACAACTGCTGCTACAGATACTACTACTGCTAGTACAACTGCTGCTACAGATACTACTACTGCTAGTACAACTGCTACTACAGATACTACTACTGCTAATACAACTGCTGCTACAGATACTACTACAAACAAATACAACTGCTGCTACAGATAGTACTACTGCTAATACAACTGCTGCTACAGATAGTACTACTGCTAATACAACTGCTGCTACAGATACTACTACTGCTAATACAACTGCTGCTACAGATACTACTACTGCTAATACAACTGCTGCTACAGATACTACTACTGCTAATACAACTGCTGCTACAGATACTACTACTGCTAGTACAACTGCTACTACAGATACTACTACTGCTAATACAACTGCTGCTACAGATACTACTACTGCTAATACAACTGCTGCTACAGATAGTACTACTGCTAATACAACTGCTGCTACAGATACTACTACTGCTAGTACAACTGCTGCTACAGATACTACTACTGCTAGTACAACTGCTACTACAGATACTACTACTGCTAATACAACTGCTACTACAGATACTACTACTGCTAATACAACTGCTGCTACAGATACTACTACTGCTAATACAACTGCTGCTACAGATACTACTACTGCTAGTAAACTGCTGCTACAGATACTACTACTGCTAGTACTAGTAATAACTGCTACTACAGATAGTACTACTGCTAGTACAACTACTACTACAGATACTACTACTGCTAATACAACTGCTACTACAGATACTACTACTGCTAATACAACTGCTACTACAGATACTACTACTGCTAATACAACTGCTACTACAGATACTACTACTGCTAGTACAACTGCTACTACAGATACTACTACTGCTAATACAACTGCTACTACAGATACTACTACTGCTAGTACAACTGCTACTACAGATACTACTACTGCTAATACAACTGCTACTACAGATACTACTACTCCTAGTACAACTGCTGCTACAGATACTACTACTGCTAGTACAACTGCTGCTACAGATAGTACTACTGCTAGTACAACTGCTACTACAGATACTACTACTGCTAGTACAACTGCTAGTACAACTGCTACTACAGATAGTACTACTGCTAGTACAACTGTTACTACAGATAGTACTACTGCTAGTACAACTGCTTCTACAGATACTACTACTGCTAGTACAACTGCTACTACAGATACTACTACTGCTAGTACAACTGCTACTACAGATACTACTACTGCTAGTACAACTGCTACTACAGATACTACTACTGCTAGTACAACTAGAACTACAGATACTACTACTGCTAGTACAACTAGGACTACAGATACTACTACTGCTAGTACAACTACTACTACAGATACTACTACTGCTAGTACAACTAGTACTACAGATACTACTGCTGCTAGTACAACTAGTACTACAGATACTACTACTGCTAGTACAACTAGTACTACAGATACTACTACTGCTAGTACAACTACTACTACTGCTAGTACAACTGCTACTACAGATAGTACTACTGCTAGTACAACTGCTACTACAGATAGTACTACTGCTAGTACAACTACTACTACAGATAGTACTACTGCTAGTACAACTACTACTACAGATACTACTGCTAGTCCTGGTACGGCACCTATCGTGTAGTTCAGGACATGACGCTGACTGAATTAACCTGATAAAACTGGACATACCTGTACTAGACAGGACTAGTAGAAGGGAAAGGGGAAGGGAAAGTGAGGGGAGGAGCTCGAATGGGCGGAACAGCGACATTATAATTATAATCACTGCAGAAATAGAGTCACTGTCAAACAAAGGTACAGAACTAAATAGCTATTCAGTTGTTAATCGTTAAAATGCGATTAAAAGTTCACACTTAATAACTGTCAAATACAAAAAAACAACAAAAAAAAAAAAAAAAAAAAAAAACAACAACAAACAAACAAACATAAAAACGTAATAATAAGAAGAAAATAAATTAAAAACGTATCCCTAATCATAACCATAGCCCTAACCGAACTGAAATGAACTTTATTTAAACGTAGTCTGTGGCATGTGAGGATACATTCATACAAAATTTAATATAACAATTAAAACAATATGGCGGATTCACAATAATGTACATAATAATAAAAATATGTACACTATATCAATACACCAGCCAGAGGATTGAAAGTTATTCATGATTATATTACAGAAAATAGAAAGTTTTCTAAGGGCACAAGTTTCTTTAGAGTTAAATAATTTATAAAACTTAGGAATGCTTGGTTTAGACTGACAGAAAAATGGAAGGTAACGGTTCCTTTTATTCTTAAGAAACATACATGTAAATATAAAATGAAACTCATCTCCGATGTCATAGTTATTACACAATATTCTATTTTCAAATAGTGTATTTTTCCATCTTCCCGTTTCAACAGGAAGATTATGATTTGAAGGTCTAAACCGTAACCATGGAAACCAGTGTTTTCTGTCTGCAAAGTTGAAATAAGTCTCACATAATCAGCTGTCAACCTATGGCTAGTTTTGTGTAACAAATAATTTAAAAATTTGTCAGGTTAGGCTGGCTTTTCTCGCTTTTCACGGTTTTCACTGATGTCTGCGGGAATCTAACACGTGAGGGCAGCAAGGAAAGGTAGGGCAGTAAGGAAAGGTAGGACTGTAAGGAAATGTAGGTCTGTAAGGAAATGTAGGGCAGTAAGGAAAGGTAGGGCAGTAAGGAAAGGTAGGACTGTAAGGAAATGTAGGGCAGTAAGGAAAGGTAGGACTGTAAGGAAAGGTAGGGCAGTAAGGAAAGGTAGGACTGTAAGGGAAGGTAGGACTGTAAGGAAAGGTAGGGCAGTAAGGAAAGGTAGGACTGTAAGGAAAGGTAGGGCAGTAAGGAAAGGTAGGACTGTAAGGAAAGGTAGGGCAGTAAGGAAAGGTAGGACTGGAAGGAAATGTGGGGAAAGGAAAGGTGGGACTGTAAGGAAAGGTAGGACTGTAAGGAAAGGTAGGGCTGTAAGGAAAGGTAGGACTGTAAGGAAAGGTAGGGCAGTAAGGAAAGGTAGGGCAGTAAGGAAAGGTAGGACTGTAAGGAAAGGTAGGGCTGTAAGGAAAGGTAGGGCAGTAAGGAAAGGTAGGGCAGTAAGGAAAGGTAGGACTGTAAGGAAATGTAGGGCAGTAAGGAAAGGTAGGACTGTAAGGAAAGGTAGGGCAGTAAGGGAAGGTAGGACTGTAAGGAAATGTAGGGCACTAAGGAAAGGTAGGACTGTAAGGAAATGTAGGACTGTAAGTAAAGGTAGGACTGTAAGGAAAGGTAGGGCAGTAAGGAAAGGTAGGACTGTAAGGAAATGTAGGGCTGTAAGGAAAGTAAGGAGGGTAGGTAAGGAAAGGTAGGGTAAGGAAAGGTAGGGCAGTAAGGAAAGGTAGGGCAGTAAGGAAAGGTAGGGCTGTAAGGAAAGGTAGGACTGTAAGGAAAGGTAGGGCAGTAAGGAAAGGTAGGACTGTAAGGAAAGGTAGGGCTGTAAGGAAAGGTAGGACTGTAAGGAAAGGTAGGACTGTAAGGAAAGGTAGGGCTGTAAGGAAAGGTAGGGCTTTAAGTAAAGGTAGGACTGTAAGTAAAGGTAGGACTGTAAGGAAAGGTAGGGCAGTAAGGAAAGGTAGGGCAGTAAGGAAAGGTAGGACTGTAAGGAAAGGTAGGGCAGTAAGGAAAGGTAGGACTGTAAGGAAAGGTAGGGCTGTAAGGAAAGGTAGGGCAGTAAGGAAAGGTAGGGCTGTAAGGAAAGGTAGGGCTGTAAGGAAAGGTAGGGATCTGAGGAAGAACTAGCGACAAGCGGGTGCGTTGTACTTTTTGAAGAACAGGAAGGTCACTGTTGAAGATCTTTAAACTTTGACCTTGCTTTGATAACTTTGATAAGTGTTTGACAGCGTGATTTTGTGAGATACTTTTCTCACTTTTGGTTCTGTCATCATGCACTATAATCTGTGTCATAACGGCGTATTGTTTTATATATAGAACTTAAAACTTGTAGTAACGTAATTATCCTGCTTCTCTCGTGCCCGATTCCGTCTCTGATTAGGATTCAGTTGACTGATTCCGTATTTCAAACTAGCTTTCCCCAAATCATTGAATAATTTATTTGGTTTTATTCTGTTTTGATTTATTACAAAACTTAATAAACTTAAGCTGTTTATTTATCTAGTGGACGTGTGTAGTATTATACCATCATAATCAGTTTGAATTTACTAAATCCTGTCATAATAATAATAATAATAATAATAATAATAATAATAATAATAATAATAATAATAATAATAATAACACAAACACCAAAAACTATTCTTCTTATAAATTTTACAAAATCTGATCTTCTTTAGTTTGAATTTTTTTGTTTGTGCAACCCACATTTTATTAGAAGCTGAATTAACATACAATAAAACACCTATGATTTGATTTAATCTTTAACTAAATTGTGAGGTACATTTTAATTATATTTTCTTTTATTATCATTTGTTAAATATACTTTTTAAGTTACACTAAATGAGGCAATTAAACCAAATCTTTCCTCGATACCCAGCCTTTCAGTATTAAATTAAACAAGATTTATTTCTCAAGACGAAGTATTTTATCTGTGTCAGTCAAGCGGTCTTTCTGAATCACGTGATCAGGAAAGGAAAAATGTTTCAGGTCCGTACCTGAGTTAAATCAAAGATACAGTGCACTACTGTTGTATAAATATGTATGTACCTGTAATTATTAATGTTTGTAAAGTAATGACATTCAGAATATATGATTGATAATAATCACAAACACAGTGGCTTGACCCGAATTGAATAAACATCATCTTCTAATGTATGTTTCTATTTTATGTTGTGAAATGAAAACATTATTTTAAAAAGATAAAAAGATTATACAACAACTACTAATACTACTGCTACTACTATTACTACTAATATTACTACTAATATAAATACTACCACTACTTTACTACTAATACTAATACTAATACTACTACCACCACTAACAGATCTGGTAATTATTTTTGTGATTTTATTTGATTATATTTAGAAGTTTACTTGTTCACTCTGCTACTCGCATTTGATCTGTACCTGAAGTAATTATCTGATACACTTGTAACTTGCGTGTATTGAAAACGTGACTAAACAAAGTCAAGTATGTTTCGCCTCGGAAAACACATAGAACGCAAACATTTGTTAAACTGAGCTTACACAATAGGTACGTAATTAAAAACCTGAATTATGTCATTTATTTGTGTTACGTTTTTTTTTTTTTTTTTTTTTTCTTCTTTTATCTTAACAGGTCCAGGATCATCCAATTCGTCGTTTATTTTTCTAGTGTGTGTGTGTCTGTGTGTGTTTCCGTGTCTGTGACTTAACAGTTTTCTTCATTTTCTTTCGAGTTTGTTGTACGTGTTGGCTAATGATATCTAACAAAGACCCGATTCCAGCAAGTTTATTATTCAAATTTAAAAATAAATAAATAAATAAATAAATAAATAAATAGTAATAGTAATAATAATAACAATAATAATAATAAATAAATAAATAATACTAATAGTATCTCTGACAGAAAATAAATGCTTTTACTCATTGAGTTCTCTCTCTCTCTCTCTCTCTCTCTCTCTCTCTCTCTCTCTCTCTCTCTCACACACACACACACACACACACACACACACACATGCCTGCATTTGCATTCTTCTTTCTTATGTCTGTATTACATCCCCTCTTGTGTGTACCTGAATTAACCTCACATTACCAAACACTTGAGAATTGCTCTCTCATTCAAACAAAAACAACAGAAATACACGTGCTTTGTATTAGTCAGATAATAAAAAAATATAAAATTATGAATTTAATCGTTAGAATGATTTATTTATTTTTCTATTTATTTTAAATATAATGGAATAAAGCTGTGTATTATAGATAAGGAATATATATATATATATTATTATTATTATTATTTTATTACTATTAGGTATACGTTACTAGAATCATATATTCACTTTATATCCTGTTTTTCATTATTATAGTTTATTTATATATCTTACGAAAAGTCCTGATACCGCCAGTTCATTATTCAAGTTTAAACAAGACAAAAGTTTGAGGCTAAATGTATTATCTTTCTGCGTCCTTCTACAAACCAGTTGCTATATTTATTATTACTAAATATGTGACAGATTGTAACCAGAATTTATAAATTAATTAAGTGCACAAATTACGTTAAGGTAGGTGTTACTTTTACTCCTGTTTACTTTATCACGAAAATTTCAAACTTTCACGATTATTTTTATTTCAGAAGAAACAAAAGTTCTGTGAAAAATTTCAAACTGCCACCCCTCCTTTATGAGAAATGGTATCTTCCTCTCGCTAAGTGTCGACCGCACTCGCAGCTGTGACACCAAACTGACATTTCAGACGAGTAAGAGAACGTTTTATAGGTGTTAAATTTTTCATTTCTAAAGTCAAAGGTAAGAAAAATGTATTATTATTGTTATTATTATTATTATAGTTGTTGTTGTTGTTGTTGTTGTTGTTGTTGTGCTAAGATATTTTAAATGTGTTGAGTTTTCATCCAGTAGCAGTTTCATTCGTTTATTATGAGATTTTTGAATCGTGACTTCATCATCATTTGATTGAATACATTACTTCGCTCAAGGCCACGTTTCTTTTATTGTGCGTGTTCGAGCTGGATCAGTCGTGAAAATGTGGGCATGGTTAATGTGTCGTGACAAATGTTTAGTTTGTCGTTCTTCTGTCTTTTGTTGTTGTTTTACTTTGCTTCACATAATTTATTACGTTTGGCTTTCATCTTTGTATAATTGATCTGTTTCTTTCTCAAATAAACTGTGACATACAAATAAAATAAAATAAAATAAATACTTTACATAGAAAATTTATAATATTATAGTGTTACATTCGCAAGTTTATATATTTACTTTATCATTTCATTTACTTATTTTTACATTCCGTTGGTCCTTTGAATTAGCTGGAATTAATGTCGAGTTTTTGTATCTCCAGTCAGTTGTTTTCAACCGCTATTCTTTGTTATTATAATATTTTTATTAATAATAATAATAATAATAATAATAATAATAGCAATAATAATGATAACAACATTATTATTATTATTATTATTATTATTATTATTATTATTATTATTATTATTATTATTATTGACAGGTATGGCAACAGCTTCAAACTCCGATGACAGCTTTTCATGCTCTCTCTGTTTGGATATTTTCGACAAGCCACGAGTTCTGTTCTGCGGACATTCATTCTGTTCTAAATGCCTGCAGAATTACATCAGTAATAAATACAGCAACAACGACAAAAAAATCATCTGCCCGTTCTGCATACAGAAAGTCCCCGTTCCAAACCGCAAGAAACCAGTGGACACGTGGGCAGCTCAGTTCCCTATAAACAAGTCACTACAGGACGCCGCCAGTGATCGGCAACAACCAAATTCTTGTGAGTCAGATGTTGTGTTTAGATACTTTACAATAATAATAATAATAATAATAATAATAATAATAATAATTTTAAAAAGAAGATGCAGTGATTATTTAACAAAAAAATATTTATGTCGTGTATGCAGTAGGCTCATAAAGAAATAGAGAACATTTTATTTGTAACATTTCTTTACTCAGATTTTTAAATTAGGTGATAAAATAGTCTACAACTTCTCACATTTTATCTATATCTTTATTCATTGTATTAATACTAGTTCTATTATTATTATTATTATTATTATTATTATTATTATTATTATTATTATTATTATTATTATTATTAATTATTTATTTATTTATTTTAGCTAAAAAGGGAGGTCACATTTCAGTTCTCAGTTCTGTTACTGACAGTATGAAATCATTTAAAGAAATTCTTCAGACAGAGATGGATGAGAAGATTGAGCAACTTCGACAAGCTGTCAACATCAGCGTAGTGGACACAACAGAAGAGGTCAGAAGGATTGGTGACACACTAATCATGGATTTTGCAGACGCAGTCCACAAAGAACAAGACAGGTTAAAAAGAGAAATAGAAAAATCTCAGAACATTGTAAACACAGAAATAGACAAACTATGTTTACCACACATAGACATCTGATTGATGAAAATGAAAGAATGATAAAACTGGGGGAAGATTTGTTGAAAAGAAAATCAGAGTCAGATATAAAAATAAACATTAAAAAATTCACCAAACTTCAAAATATAACTTCCGACTTTCTGTCTAAATCTGTTTTACAAATAGAAAAAGCAGAGTTCAAAATAAATCTGATAAAATCATATAAAAAGAGAGAAATGTCTGTACACATTGGAGAAATATCCACAAACATCCAACAAAACACACATATAGACAGACAGAAAGACACACTCAAACACACAGAGACTATTGACACAAAAACACAAGAAGATAAATCAAATCCTTGTCTGGTTTCCATCCTCGTGTCAGGTGAGAACAAAAGTAAAATTGTTGTTAGTGATTATGACAATGTTGTGTAAAATGTTTTTCTTTAGAACGAAAATCACTGATAAACAGATATGTAACTTCCTCCCCACCATATGGTCTTGCTGAATCACGTGATCTGCAGGGCAACGTTGTTCTTGTTGTTGCTCTGTCAGGTGAAAATAAAATATTGTTTTTAAATTTGAAAACGTTCGAACTGATCAAAACAGTTGGAACTAATAAAAGTTATGAGTATGTCGCTGTGCTACCTTTGAACCGTTTCGCGGTCGTTGGAGGTTATGAAGATCAGTACTTGGACATACTGGCAGACAGTGGTCAGATCATTGATTCTATCTCAGCAGATTTGATCTCCGAACCGTATAGTCTTACACTTCACGATCAATGTCAGATTGTTGTGTCAGATGTCAACAAAGTATATTGTGTGACGTCATCAGGTGACGTCAAATGGGAGTCACGTGATTCAGACAGACTGAGAGACTTGAGAGGTGTTACATGTGACAGGGTGGGAAATGTTTTTGTTTGTAGTGAAAATAGAAATTGTGTTGTTCAGTTGTCACGAGATGGAAACATTACACGTGACATCCTCACTGACCAGGATGAACTGTCCAGACCTTTGACTGTCTGTTGTGATGACAACAAACTGTACGTAGGAGAGTTAAACACCGGAAAAATAAAAATATTTACATGGTGTAAAAAGTAAACTTCAAACTGTCTGCAAAGTTATTTTCACATTAACTGTTTTGAAGTTGAAAATCGACAGACCTCTTTCTTTACACTAACTGATAAATAAACAGTAAATCAATTATTTATTGACCATTTAATTTTTTTTTTTTTTTTTTTTTTTTTAAATGTTATTTTTTATTCTGAATTACAGTATCAATTAATCTTATTAAATTACAAAATAAATTTCACTTCCAAAACAAACTCTGCTTTTAAAATTCTCACCCAGATTTGTCATCTCTCTCTCTCTCTCTCTCTCTCTCTCTCTCTCTCTCTCTCTCTCTCTCTCTCTCTCTCTCTCTCTCTCTCTCTCTCTCTCTCTCTCTCATATATAAACTATTCTATTATTTTGTAAAGTAGTTTATTATGAAGAACGTTGTAATATTTAAAATATATTTGAACATAATTCAGTGTAATCAATTAAATAAAACTGCAATAAAATATTTATGATAATAAATAAACATTTTCTGTCATTTATTTGTTTCTTGATATGTGTGTCTGAGTTTATAGCCACCTATATATTTATAATAAATAACAAAATTTGTCATTATTTCATGTAATTTTTGAAACTATTTTATATTGTTTCTTAATGTCTGTCTGTCTGTACAGTTAGCTATGTGTTTTCATATCTGTATGTCTGTCTGTCTGTAAAATATAATTAATATGTGTAATATCAAGTTGTTACAAAGTAGTTCACTGGTGAGAGAAAAGTATGAAAAATTGATTATTAGTAGCTGATAAAATTATTGTTTTTGTGGATCCCTGGCATACTCAGCTGATCTTCTTTTGCTTCTTTTTATTTTGCCTGTCATATTTTCTAAAATTCTCTCTTCAGACATAAAGTTATTTATTATTTTTTTTTTTTTTAATCAACACAAACAAATAAAAGTAATGAAGAAAATAGAATACACACAGAGACACACACACACACACACACAAAAAGATGTTTTAAAAACGTGACAGTATGAAATTGGATGCCTCACTGGACATCTGTAAAACGTGTTTTATATCCGGGTGTTAGATATGTTTCGTCTTTTCTTTATTGTGCACATTCCGATTTGTTCATTGTGCAGTCTCTACATAAGAACACAGAAAATTGATTCCTCTATAAATACATATCCACAAATACACACATGCACAGATGGAAGCATGCTTACGCACACACACACAAACGCACGCAATCACGCACGTACACGTACTTTGTCTTCATGGCTGAGCGTTGTCGTAGTTCGCCTTTGGAGCGCAGGCGAATGGATGGCATATGTTTGATATTTGTCAGCGGCATCACACACATTTATTGACGCACATACACGCACACACACACACGCACACACACACACGCACACACACAGCCACACACATATATATTAAAACAGAATATCTTCATAATATCTTTTTAAAAACAATAACACATTTAGATAAGTTTTATACATCACAGATTTCTGTCTCTGTCTGTTTCTCTAGATTCACAGTCTTACCTTAAGTATTTGAACCGCTTAACATTGCTTTCAGAATAGAACCGTACACTCCACATGAATTGTGTCTGCGTGATGTTGCCGCTACCTCGCCTGCGGCCATTGTCAGTGACAGCTTTACATAATGCAGGTTTATATATACAGACACATCATTATACACACCGGGTAGTTTCTGGATTGGCTTCCAACGCAATTTCAATGCAACAGGCCGCAGTCCTGAAACACTGTAAACTTCACCTTTTCCATAGGAAGTTGCGATGCAGTTCGATACAGAAAAAATCTGAAACAAATTCCTTTTATGTTTTTCCAGAACAAATAACATCACTACCATGTATGTTAATACCACCGACACAGCTACTATTACAGACATTAATACCAGCACTACCACATCAGTTAATACCACCGGTACCGGTGTTGTAACCTTCAGCGATATCATGTCTGTTATTACTAGCGGTACCCCTGCTATTTCTATCACTACTACCTGCACTACAATGTCCATTAATATCATTGATACCCCTGTTATTACCATCACTACTACCAATACTATCAAACTGGTATTACCACCACTAATAAAAACATTACCATATCTGTTAATACAACCGGTATCGCCGCTATTACTTAAAATAATATCAGCGATATCATGTCTATTAATACGACAGTTACCACAGCTATTATGACCACAACGACCAGCACTACAGTACCTGTTATTACCATAGTTACCGATGCTACTATCTAGACTAATAGCAGCACTACCATGTCTAACAATATCACCAGTACCTCTCCTAATTCCTTCATTACTAACAGCACTACCATGTCTAACAATACCACCAGTACCTCTCCTAATTCCTTCATTATAACAGCACTACAATGTCTAACAATATCACCAGTACCTCTCCTAATTCCTTCATTACTAACACACTAACAACTCTAGCTATACCACCAGTACCTCTCCTAATTCCTTCATTATAACAGCACTACAAGGTCTAACAATATCACCAGTACCTCTCCTAATTCCTTCATTACTAACACACTAACAACTCTAGCTATACCACCAGTACCTCTCCTAATTCCTTCATTACTAACACACTAACAACTCTAGCTATACCACCAGTACCTCTCCTAATTCCTTCATTATAACAGCACTACCATGTCTAACAATATCACCAGTACCTCTCCTAATTCCTTCATTACTAACAGCACTACCATGTCTAACAATACCACCAGTACCTCTCCTAATTCCTTCATTACTAACAGCACTACCATGTCTAACAATACCACCAGTACCACTCCTAATTCCTTCATTACTAACAGCACTACCATGTCTAACAATACCACCAGTACCTCTCCTAATTCCTTCATTATAACAGCACTACCATGTCTAACAATATCACCAGTACCTCTCCTAATTCCTTCATTACTAACACACTAACAACTCTAGCTATACCACCAGTACCAACTCCCTCCTAATTCCTTCATTATAACAGCACTACCATGTCTAACAATATCACCAGTACCTCTCCTAATTCCTTCATTACTAACACACTAACAACTCTAGCTATACCACCAGTACTACTCCTAATTCCTTCAAGTTAACAGCACTACCATGTCTAACAATACCACCCGTACCTCTCCTAATTCCTTCATTACTAACACACTAACAACTCTAGCTATACCACCAGTACCTCTCCTAATTCCTTCATTATTAACAGCACTACCATGTCTAACAATACCACCAGTACCTCTCCTAATTCCTTCATTACTAACAGCACTACCATGTCTAACAATACCACCAGTACCTCTCCTAATTCCTTCATTATAACAGCACTACCATGTCTAACAATACCACCAGTAATACCACCAGTCTCCTAATTCCTTCATTATAACAGCACTACCATGTCTAACAATACCACCAGTACCTCTCCTAATTCCTTCATTATAACAGCACTACCATGTCTAACAATACCACCAGTACCTCTCCTAATTCCTTCATTATAACAGCACTACAAGGTCTAACAATACCACCAGTACCTCTCCTAATTCCTTCATTACTAACACACTAACAACTCTAGTTATACCACCAGTACCACTCCTAATTCCTTCATTACTAACAGCACTACCATGTCTAACAATACCACCAGTACCACTCCTAATTCCTTCATTATAACAGCACTACCATGTCTAACAATACCACCAGTACCTCTCCTAATTCCTTCATTATAACAGCACTACCATGTCTAACAATACCACCAGTACCTCTCCTAATTCCTTCATTATAACAGCACTACCATGTCTAACAATACCACCAGTACCTCTCCTAATTCCTTCATTACTAACACACTAACAACTCTAGTTATACCGCCAGTACCACTCCTAATTCCTTCATTATAACAGCACTACCATGTCTAACAATACCACCAGTACCACTCCTAATTCCTTCATTATAACAGCACTACCATGTCTAACAATACCACCAGTACCTCTCCTAATTCCTTCATTACTAACACACTAACAACTCTAGTTATACCACCAGTACCTCTCCTAATTCCTTCATTACTAACACACTAACAACTCTAGTTATACCACCAGTACCACTCCTAATTCCTTCATTATAACAGCACTACCATGTCTAACAATACCACCAGTACCTCTCCTAATTCCTTCATTACTAACACACTAACAACTCTAGCTATACCGCCAGTACCACTCCTAATTCCTTTATTACTAACAGCACTACCATGTCTAACAATACCACCAGTACCACTCCTAATTCCTTCATTATAACAGCACTACCATGTCTAACAATACCACCAGTACCTCTCCTAATTCCTTCATTATAACAGCACTACAAGGTCTAACAATATCACCAGTACCTCTCCTAATTCCTTCATTATAACAGCACTACCATGTCTAACAATACCACCAGTACCTCTCCTAATTCCTTCAAGTTAACAGCACTACCATGTCTAACAATACCACCAGTACCTCTCCTAATTCCTTCATTATAACAGCACTACCATGTCTAACAATACCACCAGTACCACTCCTAATTCCTTCATTATAACAGCACTACCATGTCTAACAATACCACCAGTACCTCTCCTAATTCCTTCATTACTAACACACTAACAACTCTAGTTATACCACCAGTACCTCTCCTAATTCCTTCATTACTAACACACTAACAACTCTAGTTATACCGCCAGTACCACTCCTAATTCCTTCATTATAACAGCACTACCATGTCTAACAATATCACCAGTACCTCTCCTAATTCCTTCATTACTAACACACTAACAACTCTAGCTATACCACCAGTACCTCTCCTAATTCCTTCATTATAACAGCACTACCATGTCTAACAATACCACCAGTACCACTCCTAATTCCTTCATTATAACAGCACTACCATGTCTAACAATACCACCAGTACCACTCCTAATTCCTTCATTATAACAGCACTACCATGTCTAACAATACCACCAGTACCTCTCCTAATTCCTTCATTATAACAGCACTACCATGTCTAACAATACCACCAGTACCTCTCCTAATTCCTTCAAGTTAACAGCACTACCATGTCTAACAATACCACCAGTACCTCTCCTAATTCCTTCATTATAACAGCACTACCATGTCTAACAATACCACCAGTACCCTCAATACCACCAGTACCACTCCTAATTCCTTCATTATAACAGCACTACCATGTCTAACAATACCACCAGTACCTCTCCTAATTCCTTCATTACTAACACACTAACAACTCTAGTTATACCACCAGTACCTCTCCTAATTCCTTCATTACTAACACACTAACAACTCTAGTTATACCGCCAGTACCACTCCTAATTCCTTCATTATAACAGCACTACCATGTCTAACAATATCACCAGTACCTCTCCTAATTCCTTCATTACTAACACACAACAACCATGTCTAGTTATACCACCAGTACCACTCCTAATTCCTTCATTATAACAGCACTACCATGTCTAACAATACCACCAGTACCACTCCTAATTCCTTCATTATAACAGCACTACCATGTCTAACAATACCACCAGTACCTCTCCTAATTCCTTCATTATAACAGCACTACCATGTCTAACAATACCACCAGTAGTACTCCTAATTTAATTCTTCATTATAACAGCACTACCATGTCTAACAATACCACCAGTACCTCTCCTAATTCCTAATTTTTCATTACTTCATACCACCAGTACTAATTACTAACACACTAACAACTCTAGTTATACCACCAGTACCTCTCCTAATTCCTTCATTACTAACAGCACTAACATGTCTAGTTATACCAGTACCAGTACCACTCCTAATTCCTTCATTATAACAGCACTACCATGTCTAACAATACCACCAGTACCAGTACTCCTAATTCTTTCTTCATTACTAACACACTAACAACTCTAGTTATACCACCAGTACTATCTCCTAATTCCTTCATTATAACAGCACTACCATGTCTAACAATACCACCAGTACCACTCCTAATTCCTTCATTATAACAGCACTACCATGTCTAACAATACCACCAGTACCTCTCCTAATTCCTTCATTATAACAGCACTACCATGTCTAACAATACCACCAGTACCACTCCTAATTCCTTCATTACTATTACTACACACTAACAACTCTATTCCTTTACTACCATGTAACAATACCACCAGTACCACTCCTAATTCCTTCATTATAACAGCACTACCATGTCTAACAATACCACCAGTACCACTCCTAATTCCTTCATTACTAACACACTAACAACTCTAGCTATACCACCAGTACCACTCCTAATTCCTTCATTACTAACAGCACTACCATGTCTAACAATACCACCAGTACCACTCCTAATTCCTTCATTATAACAGCACTACCACTAACAATACCACCAGTCCTAATTCCTTCATTACTAACAGCACTACCATGTCTAACAATACCACCAGTACCTCTCCTAATTCCTTCATTATAACAGCACTACCATGTCTAACTCTACTATACCACCAGTACCACTCCTAATTCCTTCATTATAACAGCACTACCATGTCTAACAATACCACCAGTACCACTCCTAATTCCTTCATTACTAACACACTAACAACTCTAGCTATACCACCAGTACCACTCCTAATTCCTTCATTACTAACACACTAACAACTCTAGCTATACCACCAGTACCACTCCTAATTCCTTCATTATAACAGCACTACCATGTCTAACAATACCACCAGTACCACTCCTAATTCCTTCATTACTAACACACTAACAACTCTAGCTATACCACCAGTACCACTCCTAATTCCTTCATTACTAACAGCACTACCATGTCTAACAATACCACCAGTACCACTCCTAATTCCTTCATTATAACAGCACTACCATGTCTAACAATACCACCAGTACCACTCCTAATTCCTTCATTACTAACAGCACTACCATGTCTAACAATACCACCAGTACCTCTCCTAATTCCTTCATTATAACAGCACTACCATGTCTAACAATACCACCACCCTCCTAATTCCTTCATTATAACAGCACTACCATGTCTAACAATACCACCAGTACCTCTCCTAATTCCTTCATTATAACAGCACTACCATGTCTAACAATACCACCAGTACCTCTCCTAATTCCTTCATTATAACAGCACTACCATGTCTAACAATACCACCAGTACCTCTCCTAATTCCTTCATTATAACAGCACTACCATGTCTAACAATACCACCAGTACCTCTCCTAATTCCTTCATTATAACAGCACTACCATGTCTAACAATATCACCAGTACCTCTCCTAATTCCTTCATTACTAACACACTAACAACTCTAGCTATACCACCAGTACCTCTCCTAATTCCTTCATTACTAACAGCACTACCATGTCTAACAATACCACCAGTACCACTCCTAATTCCTTCATTATAACAGCACTACCATGTCTAACAATACCACCAGTACCTCTCCTAATTCCTTCATTACTAACAGCACTACCATGTCTAACAATACCACCAGTACCTCTCCTAATTCCTTCATTATAACAGCACTACCATGTCTAACAATATCACCAGTACCACTCCTAATTCCTTCATTATAACAGCACTACCATGTCTAACAATACCACCAGTACCTCTCCTAATTCCTTCATTATAACAGCACTACCATGTCTAACAATACCACCAGTACCACTCCTAATTCCTTCATTATAACAGCACTACCATGTCTAACAATACCACCAGTACCTCTCCTAATTCTAATTCTTCATTATAACAGCACTACCATGTCTAACAATACCACCAGTACCTCTCCTAATTCCTTCATTATAACAGCACTACCATGTCTAACAATACCACCAGTACCTCTCCTAATTCCTTCATTATAACAGCACTACCATGTCTAACAATACCACCAGTACCTCTCCTAATTCCTTCATTATAACAGCACTACCATGTCTAACAATACCACCAGTACCTCTCCTAATTCCTTCATTACTAACAGCACTACCATGTCTAACAATACCACCAGTACCTCTCCTAATTCCTTCATTACTAACACACTAACAACTCTAGCTATACCACCAGTACCACTCCTAATTCCTTCATTACTAACAGCACTACCATGTCTAACAATATCACCAGTACCTCTCCTAATTCCTTCATTACTAACACACTAACAACTCTAGCTATACCACCAGTACCACTCCTAATTCCTTCATTACTAACAGCACTACCATGTCTAACAATACCACCAGTACCACTCCTAATTCCTTCATTATAACAGCACTACCATGTCTAACAATACCACCAGTACCTCTCCTAATTCCTTCATTATAACAGCACTACCATGTCTAACAATACCACCAGTACCTCTCCTAATTCCTTCATTATAACAGCACTACCATGTCTAACAATACCACCAGTACCTCTCCTAATTCCTTCATTATAACAGCACTACCATGTCTAACAATACCACCAGTACCTCTCCTAATTCCTTCATTACTAACAGCACTACCATGTCTAACAATACCACCAGTACCTCTCCTAATTCCTTCATTATAACAGCACTACCATGTCTAACAATACCACCAGTACCTCTCCTAATTCCTTCATTATAACAGCACTACCATGTCTAACAATACCACCAGTACCTCTCCTAATTCCTTCATTATTTAACAGCACTACCATGTCTAACAATACCACCAGTACCCTCCTCTCCTAATTCCTTCATTACTAACAGCACTACCATGTCTAACAATACCACCAGTACCTCTCCTAATTCCTTCATTATAACAGCACTACCATGTCTAACAATACCACCAGTACCTCTCCTAATTCCTTCATTACTAACACACTAACAACTTTAGCTATACCACCAGTACTACTCCTAATTCCTTCATTATTAACAGCACTACCATGTCTAACAATATCACCAGTACCTCTCCTAATTCCTTCATTATAACAGCACTACCATGTGTAACAATATCACCAGTACCTCTCCTAATTCCTTCATTATAACAGCACTACCATGTCTAACAATATCACCAGTACCTCTCCTAATTCCTTCATTATTAACAGCACTACACGGTCTAACAATACCACCAGTACCTCTCCTAATTATATTAGTTCTTTTTTTGTCTTATACTTATATGCTTATATATGCGTGTGTGTGTGTGTGTTTTTTCATTCAAGGAATATACTAGTTCAAAGTTATGAGAACCTCAGTTGAAAAGACTCGATAGAAGAGAAACTTTCACAATTTCACTGATGATCCTTCCCTGCTGTTCTATACTGGTCCGTTTCCATACCAGTGTCTACAGATTGTCTTTTTTTTATAACTATAAGTTTTAAATTTAATTATACTTCTACAACTACTACTACTACTACTACTACTACTACTACTAGTACTACTACTACTACTACTACTACTAGTAATCATAATTTTGATGTTGTTGATGAAAACAACAAGAAGGCCTACAACGACAAAACGAAACATTTATTTTCAAACTGTTATTAAGTATTAATGTTTAGGTTTAGATGTGGAATTGTATACGACGAAGAGATCTGAATTGAAAAGCAAGTTCACAATTTATTGCGAGGTTTCTGGTTACTAGCGACATAAATTAAACGTTGACTTACAACAAAATGTTAGGTGTGTATTCTGGAGTTTGTATAGTTGACACAGACTGTTACATGATAATTGCAATAGCCCAATAGAGGTGTGGATGTGTAGACCAGAATTAGAAATTAGTTGTATAATATATAGCAAGTCAGAAAATAAATAAAAAAAGATCAGTATCAGCATAAAATTTGTGATTACGTTTTAACCAAAACAAAAAAGAAAATGAGAGAGAGATATAAATATGACATTTAACATTAATTCACTGTTTTTACATTACAACTAAAATAAACTAAAAAAATATATTTTTAATATCAGACTATATATATATATATATGTATGTATATATGTTTATCTGTGTGTGCGTGTCGTTGTCTATATGTAGATGTATAGAGCTCACTTCGAATATACGTAAAAGGCTTGAGAATATTA
Organism: Chrysomallon squamiferum; assembly: GCA_012295275.1. Lineage (NCBI taxonomy): Eukaryota > Metazoa > Mollusca > Gastropoda > Neomphalida > Peltospiridae > Chrysomallon > Chrysomallon squamiferum. Next base: position 14,009,776 of record CM022674.1, read on the forward strand.
CTTGAAAACAATGGACAAAAGAGAAACTTTCACAACTTCAGTGATGTTCATTCTTTGCTGCTTTATCGTCTGCTCGTCCGCTGCCAAACCCTTAATTCTAAGTTGTTTTTATTATTATTATTATTTTTATATTAAATACACTGTACGAACAACAACACAACAACAACAACAACAGTAGTAGTAGTAGTAGTAGTAGTAGTAATAATAATAATAATAATAATAATAATAATAATAATAATAACAAAACATTAATAATAATAATAATCATAATTGTAGTAATAATAATAATAGTTATAGCATTATTAGCATTACTACTGCTACGACTACTGCTGCTGCTACTATTACTATAAAACAAAATAATAATGAAGATAAAGAGAATTTCTAATGTAACTAATTATATATCGTTTCCTGATTATTATAATTATTTTTTCAGACTTGAACGTGACGCTGCTGGGTTCCAGCGATGCATCACTAGGGAGAACTTACAGTTTATTTTGTAAAGCGTATCCATCTTACTACATTGGTTATGACATCCTGTTTCAGAGAAGAGATGGAAAGAAGTTTAAAACTATGTGTGCAGTAAATGATCGCTGTTATGGGGATGTCCATGAAAAAAATTACTACTGCAGATGTGTAAAGATCGCAAACAAAGACACACGAATGTACAAACTGATGATTCTAAAGGTAAACAAAATCGATCGTCATCTGTGGAGATGTAAAATTGGATACCATCCTAGCAATAATTTTCGTTTTAGTGTTATCAGTAAGTATTCTTTTCCTGATTTTTTTTTCTTTTGGTTAATTAAGTAACTAATTAACAAATTAACTAACTAAATACAGAAACAAACAAAGCAGGAAATAAATAAATAAATAATTACAACAACAATAGTAATAATAATCATAATAATTGTAATAATATTAATAATAATAATATTAATAATAATAACAACAACAGTAATAATAATAATACTAACAACAACAGCAGCAACAATAATACTAGTAATAATAACAATAACAATTGTAATAATAATAATGATGATGATGATAATAATACTAGTAATAATAACAATGAAAATAACAACAACAATAATAATAATAATAATAGTATTAGTAGCAATCAAGCTGTTGTTGATGATCATGATATTGACCATTATGAGAAGAAAAACAAACAAAAGGAAGCTGAAGTAGAATAGCTGAAATTTACTTATTTGTTATCAGTTACTAAAACGAAATATTGATTTTCAGGTTTAAATATGACAGTGTATGTTACGAACATGAAACCTGTAATTGGAAAGTCCTACACGATGTACTGCCGGGTTTCTCCTCTCCGCAATATGAAATATACCTTGCGTTTTGGATACAAGTTTGGGACTGTAGACTGGGCAGTTTGCATACTGACCCAAAGCTGCAAGATGATATTACCTTTATCTCGCTATACCTGCGAGTGTGTGGTCAGCCAGTCAAACACGCGTGTGTACAAATTAACGATATCTCAGATGGACGAAATAGATTTCAGACAATGGAAATGTCAAAGTGGAATCCATTCGAGCAACATAATAGACTTAAGTAACAAAGGTAAAATAGCTGTAGATAACAGTAGTTAATAATAATAATAATAACCTAAAACTGATTACTGTAAAACACCATTTGGGAATAGTCAGTAAATGTTGTTGTTGCTGTTTTATCAGGTTTTTTCTTCCAAACGAACTGAAAGAGACAGGTTTATATGTTGTTTTAAGAAATAATCTGTTGTATTTGACAACGAAGAAAAAAATCATATGATTTGAACTCATTTTCTTGTCATCATTATGGTCTTTGCGTAATTTTACTCTATTAGTTTGATCTGTATTAACTTTAAGACCAGATAAATAAGTCAAATATTTTAATGTTTCCATAGATGTTGTAAGACTTTTATCTCACCAGCCTGATAGCAATATTGTGTCTTCGGTAAAATGTTAAATTTTAAATTGTTTCTCATTATTTTCTGAACCCTGCTTACATCTTTGTTATTTCTTAGCGAGATTCATCATGAATTTTGAAATCAGCTGAGCTTTATTTTGTCTGTATTTTGTAATATATCGGATTTCAGTCTTTCTCAATCAACTCCTACTCCTAATATGTAAATAATATGTAGGAGTGATAAACTCTGCAATTCGTAGTAGTATATTTTGCCTTATCTTTCTTCGGAATAATTTTTGTTAAAACTCTACTAACATTTTTATAACTTAATTATCCCAACACTCAATCTCCGTGTAGCGATTTTCACATAACATCATTTAGCCTGGCTACTCTATGTCTACATTAGTGAAATCTTCTTTTTACATAATTTGTTGGGGTTTGGGTTGTGTATTTTTTTGTTAGCATGTTATATATCTACTCTATGTCTACGTTAGAGAAATCTTCTTTTTACATAATTTGTTGGGGTTTGGGTTGTGTATTTTTTTGTTAGCATGTTATATATCTACTCTATGTCTACGTTAGAGAAATCTTCTTTTTACATAATTTGTTGGGGTTTGGGTTGTGTATTTTTTTGTTAGCATGTTATGTTTTATAAAGGGCTTCTATTTATTTCTCAGTCTGTTTTTGATTTTTATACTTTTTGCTATTTTTTTTTCTCAACATCGTAGTCAGTTGTTTTACCCTTTATTTCCATAATTTCCGTCATCGAGAAAAGGAACTGATATTACAAATTGTTTTGCAGTGTCTTTAATATTGTTAACCAATAATTTGTATCGCCTAAAAGTGAATTATTAGTTTTGCACAATGTGCTCCCTCTTGCAGTACATGCTGTCACGTGATTTATATCTCAATGTTGAAATTAAGTTCTAGAATTAGATTTCTAACTTTGTTGCTAGCTTCTAGACTTTTTTTTTACTACAATTTGACATATCTATATTCTAAGCTAAAAATAAATTCTAATCTCCAGTTAATATACATAGTGCATTAGCCACTTACTCTCTAACAGTTGTTTTTAAAAGGCTGAGCAGTATGTACCAATGAGAGTCTAGCGCTGTTTAGTTATTGATGAGTCTGTGCTAACAAATGACCATCGTTGTTGCTTACTTGATTGTACACAGTGAAGTGAGGGTTTTGTGTCGTTAATAAAATTTCAATAAACATTTATTAAAAAGAAATGTTACTTTTAAATGAACTGAAATTAAAATAACAATAATAATAAGATACAGTATCAGTCAGCCATGTCACGTGACGTTACAGCTATCTTCGAGTCAAACATGGAAGACATGATTTGGACCATAAAAATGGTAAAAAAAAGAAGAAGAAAAAAGAGTTTGAAAACTAACATATAGATTACAGTTACAATTCCTTAATTTAGACGTTTTAACTTTATTATGTCATGTTTCTCACACACACGCACGCACGCACACATACACACAGGCAAACACACCAAGCATATGTGTGTTTTTTCTCATTGTTTTTCTTAATCTGAATTACACGTTTTAAATGCATTTTAATATTTTAAATTTGTATTTCATTTATTTATTTTTTCATGGATCTACAGTAGAAAAAAGACTTTTTTGCTAGTTTCAGTTTCTTTTCATACGATTTATATTTTTGTTAAATTTACCTTTGATCTTTAAATTTTACATATACAAACCATTACATCTTTCAGACAGGAAATAGCCTGTAAAAGGATGAAAAAGGGAGTTAGTGACATTTATCATAGCAAACGACGACAAAATGTGACATGTACGAAAACATATAATTATATCTTTACGTGTTTATTCTAAATGGTACATTCCTTCGTTTCTCTTATGTAAATTTAAAATACTTTGTAACTGTTTTTACTATAAAATAAAAGCGTTCTAAAAATGGAAACTGCGTAATTTTTTCTTTTATTATTCCAAGTTGTACAGAAGAAAAGAGGTGAACATGGTCTTATTTTAATTGCACTTAATATGACGTCACTAGAAGACGCATCGTCGTGGGTAATACTGTGAACTAATGACATCTGAACTATGACATCTGAACTATGCTCCTTTTCAAACGTTACATACATCTAACCTAGGAAAAGGTCATTATTTTATTTATTTATTTATTTACACATTAATTTTGTTTTCTCTTATTTTTATCATCAGTAACTTTAATTACACGTAAATTTATTTTTAATTGTCTATATTATTAACATTACTGTTGTTATTATTTTTATTTTATATATATATATATATATATATACATGTATACAGATGGCAAATTTAGCAAACATTTTTGTCTCAGTGAGAATTTGCAGAAATCGTACACAGCTGTGTCCAGTCTATGTTATTACGGAGAGAGTTAAATGAAGTACTGCTTGTTCTGAGCAGTTGCAACAAATTTATGTTTCCTTAATGTCAGGATCAAGCACCGAACAAAGGATTTCAAAATTTCTCTGTCATCATCAAGTAACTGAAAAAAGTATTTTATTAGACCATAATCTCAGGTAATTTAGATAAATATTTTAACAATTCACCGACATCGTCAAAGAACTGAACCAAATATTTCAGTACGTACTGTCAACATAGAACTCAGTACGTAATGTCAACATATAACTCATTACGTACTGTCAACATAGAACTCAGTACGTAATGTCAACATATAACTCAGTATGTACTGTCAACATAGAACTCAGTACGTAATGTCAACATAGAACTCAGTACGTAATGTCAACATATAACTCAGTACGTAATGTCAACATAGAACTCAGTATGTACTGTCAACATAGAACTCAGTACGTAATGTCAACATAGAACTCAGTACGTAATGTCAACATATAACTCAGTACGTAATGTCAACATATAACTCAGTACGTAATGTCAACATATAACTCAGTATGTACTGTCAACATAGAACTCAGTATGTACTGTCAACATAGAACTCAGTATGTACTGTCAACATAGAACTCAGTACGTAATGTCAACATATAACTCAGTATGTACTGTCAACATATAACTCAGTATGTACTGTCAAAAAATAACTCTGTATGTACTGTCAACATATAACTCAGTACGTAATGTCAACATATAACTCAGTATGTACTGTCAACATATAACTCAGTATGTACTGTCAAAAAATAACTCTGTATGTACTCACTTAATTGTTTTAGTTGTGGACTTTCATCATCAAGTAACTCAATTAAGTATTAGAGTAATTCACAAATTTCATCAATGTGTTGTTGTTTTTTTCAGTCTGAGCATCAAGTACTTTAGTGTTGTTACCTTAGCAACTACCACCTGTACCATGTCCATAAATACCATTGATGCGGCTGCTACTACCTTCACTAATGCAAGCACTATCATGTGTATTTAATACCACTGGTACCTTCACTAATGCAAGCACTATCATGTGTATTTAATACCACTGGTACCTTCACTAATGCAAGCACTATCATGTGTATTTAATACCACTGGTACCTTCACTAATGCAAGCACTATCATGTGTATTTAATACCACTGGTACCTTCACTAATGCAAGCACTATCATGTGTATTTAATACCACTGGTACCTTCACCAATACCAGAACTACCTATATTTGTACCAAGGATATTGCTGCTATTACCATCAGTACCACTACTATTAGTAGTGTTACTACCATATGAACTAATATCACTAGTACCATTGCTATTATTATCACTACCACTAGTATATCTGCTAATATCAGCAGCACCACTACACTACTACTACTACTACTACTGTTGCTGGTATATTTTCAATTGTTTCTAGATAATTAATTTTCTAATTCTGACCTGAATACAAATACAAAATTAATTCAGTTTTAGTCGTATTCTTGGTTTTGAACTGAGTATCTAGCAAAGACTCAAAATGTTTATTTTATTTTAAATTTTATTACTAATAAAATGAAAGAAACAAAATGACAAACAAGACAACAAAACACTTTACTACCATGAGCAACCATAAAATATAGAAATGACAAAGATTTACATAAATATTACATATTAGTACATTCTGCTGTATTCTATGTGTAGAAATATAATATATCAAGTATTACACAGTACATAACATACATTAATACACGCTATATATAAATATACATACATATATACATACATATGTATATGTTTGCACGTGTGTACGTAATCACACATACACATGAATGTACAAATACATACTTACACATCTAGATATCATATACATACATCCGTATATATATATATATTTGTACAGAAACCAAATACATATAAATAATGTTTTATACCTATATAACAAAAAGTATATTAACATAAGGTTTGAGAAACAAACTAACAAGAATTAGTTTTGAAAGTTATTATTTTTAATTTAACAGTAAGACTTTATACATCTACTTGCCTGTAACATACTTTGAAAATGAAGAAATATTTAAACTCACCAATTTCAGTACAGGGCTATAATTATATACCTCCATATGAAAATACATAAAAAAAACAGGTAGAGAAGAAACCAGCAGCTGCCATACGCTGACCTCTTTTCAATTAGCAATAAGTGATATTTTATATGTGCCATCACATTGGCAGCAGAGCAAAACTCATGGCTTTTGATAAACCACTCAAGAGGCCATGGTAAGAATGGGGAAAAACTGAGAGAGAGCACTGAACAGAATTGATCTGGTGACAGTCATGTCTGTTTCTTTTTTATAATACTGCACATACAGAGGTGACCATAAAAACATGTATGGTATGCAGTGATATAAACATAATGGTATGTGCACATATAAACACAAGCAATATTACATGTAGAATCATTTACAAATATGTAAAATTTACAAAACAATAATAAGAAAATATTAAAGTATGAAAGATTTATATAATCACAATTTTCAAAATGGTAATTTAGTTTTTTCTTTGTCATTATTATTGTTATTATTATGATTATTGTTATTATTATTATTATTATTATTATTATTATTATTATTAACATTATGCTGTTGTTGTTGTTGTTGTTGTCTTTTTTCTTTTCTTTTTGGTGTGTTTTTGTTATAACTCCAACAAAAATTTTTTTTACCTAAGTATGTAACATGATTCCAGCTAAAAAAAAAAAAAAAAAAAAAAAAAATAAAAAGTCCTGTTTCTAATTCTTAAAGACAATTATTCTAACACATTCAGAGTTTAAATATTCACAACAGTTCACACTGCTGAATCAGAAAATTAATAAAGAGTAAACCACTATACAAACACTGTAACAAGTTATTTTTTATATTTTTTTATTTTTCATTATCATTCTTGATCTTCTTTGGGTGTTTTATTAACAGCAGCTGTTCTCCCCTGACAGACAAACAGACAGACAGTCAGACAGGTAATAAAAACACAGCAGCTGATACAGTGTTGTCAATTAAATAAAACTAATTATCTGGTTTTTAATCAAAACATTTACACTGTGAACATGAAAATATCTCAGTAAAATAACAAAAATCAATAACAATGTAATCTTATGTTATATATTTCATTATATTTCATACATTGCATGTGGTGTTGTGTATTCTACAGTTATATAGTCTTATATTGTATGCTGTTATATAACGTTATAGTGTAAACTGTAGTATAATTTTATATTGTATGCAGTTATATATTATACTGCATACTGTGTTATATCTGTTGTGTTGTATAATCTTACATACTGTCATCTAATATTGTATAATATTGTGTATTGTATTGTATACTGGGTTATATCTAATAGTGTATACTATTGTGTATTATATTGTATAATGTTATAATTTTATACTGTATAGTTATATTAGCTTATACTGTATTCTGTTTTACATATCCCATATACAATGTTATATAATGTTTTATTGTATACTGTACTATATAACCTGATACAAAGTTGTACAATTTTACATTATATTCTGTATTATATACATGTTTTAATGGAACAAAGTGTACAGTGCACAGAAAAATCATAGATATATCATTCAGTTTAATCTTTTCAATACACACAGAGTTCTGAGCTTCTAGTTTTATTTATGAATTTGTTTATTATTATTATTATTATAAGGAGATATCGTTAAGGATTAATTATATAATAGTTAATAACACTCTTATCTAGAATGATGACTCTTCCCTCCCATAAATAATTCTGTTTTGACAGTGAAATGAAATGACAAAGAGTGTTTTTGTTTGTTTTCAGTGGCTGGTATTCGGGCAGTAAACAAAGAGATAATTAACTGTCTCACTAACACCCAGAGCTCTCAGAATCCCATCTAACACTCATTTCACTGTGAGACAATACAGACATTATTACTGTATTATAGGACTTCATAAATTAACTTGATGAATATGTTCATTATTACATTTTATAATTTTTTGAATCCAGAAATGTGTTTGATATTTTGGAAGCAATTTGTTAAGTTCTGTGGTACAGCATTGAATTAATTTGATAAATGACATCTGGAGAATGAAGATGGTTTTAAGAGACTCAAAACAAAGCACAGTCTAAATAGGTCTTGCTCCACTTAACACTGACACGAATCTACTTAAGTAAATAGAGAAAAACTACATTTTGTGAAATGTTGTTTTCTTAAAGATTTCAAGTTTGTCAATTTGTTAATTATTAAACACAGAACAACAACAACGTCTTTATTATCTAGTTATTAAAGGGAGACAACTACAACTTTTTGATTTTATTATTATAAAGGGAGAAAATCTAATCTATCAAAGAATAATCAGTACAGAATAACTAGGATTCCGCATTTTGTTTTGACTATGATTTTAAGGAATTACTGTTAATTTTAATTTTTTTTATTTAAATACTTTTTAGTAAAAACTATTATTATCCACATGAAAATTTGTGCAAACTACAACAAAAATAAAAATTACAAAAAGTGTAGCAAAATCTAAAAACTATATATATATATATATATTTTGTTTACCAGCTTCAAGATGGATGATCATATAAAATATATTTTGGGGAATATGTGTGTGTAATTCTTACATAGGTATGTGTGTGTGTGTGTGTGTGTATGTGTATGTGTCTGTGTATGTGTGTGTGTATGTGTCTGTGTGTATGTGTCTGTGTATGTGTGTGTGTGTGTCTCTCTGTGTGTGTGTGTGTCTGTGTGTGTGTATGTATGTATGTGTGTTTGTGTGTGTCTGTATCTGTGTGTTTATGTGTCTGTTTGTGTTTGTATGTGGCTGTGTGTGTGTGTGTGTGTGTGTGTGTGTGTGTGACAATATCACACAAGTAAATATGGCAACATTATCATATCACATTAAATCTTACAACCTCTATGTACAAAGTCCACTCATCTATCACAAATGAAAAAACTAAATAATCTACCACTGGCTAGACTTTCCATCATTTATTTTTTAGTTTGAATAAAACAGTTATTAAACAAAAGTCAGCAAATTGGTAAATAAAAACCCATCTTTAATCACTGAAATGATCAAATGCGAATTAATATATTTTCATTAAACAGCTTTTCAATGAGCATTGAAAGTTTTCACAACCACATCTGTAGAGATTTACTCAAATTATCATCAAACAGTATTATCATCATGATCATGATCATAATCAATATTATCATTCTGATGTTAATAATCAAACAGATGATAATAATCATCACTGCACAATACAAATGTTTAGAGTTAATGATTCTGAAGGTGCTAAAAAATGTTTGTTTAACTTTAAAAAAAAAAAATTAATAATATTAAATTCAAAAAAAAAGAAGTATATAAATAAATTGTTTACCAAGAAGCAAAGCCAATAATTAAACAAACCATATCAAAATATCTAGAATAATAGTAATAATAATAATAATAATAATAATAGTAATAATAATAAAGGTAATAATAATAATAATTATTATTATTATTTACTTAACTGCCTAGACTGCATTTTAATAAAATATATTGCACAATATATATATATATTGTTCAGTATATTTTATTTGATGAAAAACTAAAATAATGAAATGTTATATAATTTCAAGAAATATATAAAATCTAAACAAATATTTCTAGAAGATCAAACATAAAACAGTTTGATGTCTGAAACAGATCAGTCAGGAAACAGCTTTCTTTAATTTGCAAACAACCAATGAAACATGTTGTAGTTCACATGCCGTCCAATGAAAAACAGCTTTCATAAAGTCCCAAACAGCCAATGAGAACACTGCTTTCTTGAAGTTCCAAGCAGCCAGTGAGATATATCATTATGAAATCACCAAAATATATACCTTCCTTTGTTTCCTCACCAACCAATCAGATTAATGGATCTAATTCAGAATCGGCCAATGGAAATACACATTTCAAATTTTCAAAACAGTCAGTCTTGGATATTCAGTACCATTTACTTAATGTTTATTTTGGTTAAGATGAAAAATTTTCATCTTGTTTTTTGCTTTTTGAACAGTATAGGTGTCATTTAACAAGAGTTATCTTCCTCTTAAATCTTTTTCAACAACAGTTATCTTCCATTGAGTATATATTAGATTATTATTATTAATAATTACCTTCCATTATATTTTGCAAACACATCACTCGATAGAATTAAACATGAACAACAGTTATCTCCCATTGATTATCCTGCAACATGAATTACCTCCCATACTTAAATAGACTGGTTTATTGCTAGAATTGCACAAAAACCGTGTTTGTTTGTCTGTACGTACCATCATTACCAGACCTCACATTTCTGTTTTGGGTTCATTGGTGAATTTAAAGGACAGTTGTACTCCTTGGCAAACTCGTGTGAGTTCGATAGTGTCCCAATAACTCTGAAATATGAATAAATTAATAGTAAGTAATAACAACAACTAACTGGCTACAAAACAATCCTTTTACATTATAAATAAATTTTGTTCATGATATTCTTATTCTATATGTATACTCGAAATATAAATTCTAAATCTGTGGTGATGATTGTTACAAATATATTTAAAAGACTTCATTTTACCTAAATTTGGCTGGACTGTGAGGATCACTCAGTAGCTGTAGATGATCCGCTTCTTTCGTACTTAGTGAACACCACACCTGAATTGGTACAAAAATAAACTTTGAAAAAGATCAGTGTGAGAGGGAGAGAGGGAGAGAGAGAGAGAGAGAGAGAGAGAGAGAGAGAGAGAGAGAGAGAGAGAGAGAGAGAGAGAGAGAGAGAGAGAGAGAGAGAGAGAGAGAGAGATCAAACTTAAATTACTTGACATGGACTGATGATTAAGTTAAAATAATGAATGTCCAGGAAAGCGTGCTTGAACCTGGTTTACCTGTGAGAATCCAAGGAAGAAGAGTTGTTTGTGAGTCATGTTGAGAGCTGGTAACTGCCTCTCCTCCCCATGTGTCTTCACCCACGTCAAGTATGACTACAACAACATTAAATTACTATTATTGAAAATTAAATTAACAAAAAAATATATAAAAATATAAAATAAGCAAAATATAATTATTTGTGCATTATAAATAAATTTCTTTAATATTTAATTTCTAAAATAAAATTTTAATTTTTTTTTTAAAAAGATGTGCTTTAAGTAGTATGCATTTTTAAATAAATTATTGTTTTCTGAAATTAAAAATACTAATTTGTGTTCTCACATTGTACGCAGACTTGAGTCCGCCATTATCAGCAATGTTTTCTCCAAGCGTCTGCTTGCCTCGAACCTGAAAAACAAACAAAATCACTGTCAGCCATCACCTGATTAAAAGCAAACTGTGTACATGGGAAACATCAAAACTGGAGATGTTTTCCAATTCTTAATCATAGTCAGCACGCACGTATCATGAATCAAATCACAAATCACAAATCACTGTCTTGACCATCACTTAATCACAGAATACTCAAGACACACATACCACAGTCAAGTGAAATAAAAACAAAAATCATCATTTCATAACCTTCCAGTGTTTAACTATAGCCTACTACTCTACATAAAGAACCAACCACAGTCTTAGGATAAATCTCTCATAGAGTATGTGTTGGAACAGGATTTTATAAAATACTGACTGAAATCTAACTGAAATTTACACAACTCCTGAACACACACACATAATACTTTTGAGTGTTCAAAATGAAAAAATAAATAAACAAATAAATAAGTAAAATAAAAAGAAATGATGTTTGACAGTGACTTACGTTTTCGCCGTGTGACTGGTACTGGCTGTACTGTTTGATCATGCACTGAGTTCTCTGTTTGAATCTCTCCACAGATTCTTTGTTCCACCACGGAACCAGATTCCCAAACTTGTCATACTCGCGACCTGATAGAGACAGTCACATGACAAGTTAGAATATGTCACAGTCACATGACAAGTTAGAATATGTTACAGTCACATGACAAGTTAGAATATGTCACAGTCACATGACAAGTTAAAATATGTCACAGTCACATGACAAGTTAAAATATGTCACAGTCACATCACAAGTTAAAATATGTCACAGTCACATGACAAGTTAGAATATGTCACAGTCACATGACAAGTTAAAATATGTCACAGTCACATAAGTTAAAATATGTCACAGTCACATGACAAGTTAAAATATGTCACAGTCACATGATAAGTTAAAATATGTCACAGTCACATGACTAAGTTAAAATATGTCACAGTCACATGAAAACTTATGAATTAAAATATATGACAATAGTTAAAGCATGATATTTAATTTATCTAAAATTGTGACTTTTCTTTTTATATTATAGCATTCTGAATAATGTCATTTTTTTTATTTTTGTTTTTTTTCAGACTGAATATTATTATTGTTCTTGTTAATGTTGCTGTTGCTATTTTTATTTTTTTTTATTATTATTATTATTATTATTATTATTATTATTATTATTACTTTTATTATTATTATTATTACTGATGCTGGATCATTTATTTTTCATTGCTGTAGTTTTTGGTTGTGTTACTATTAGAAGCTTTTTTGTGTTAGTATCATCACAGTTAACAAAAGCTGGTTTTTCTAAACACGAAACATTGTAAACATTGTAAACATTGTAAACATGACACACAACAAGAAAACCACAAAAGCTGTCTTTGTAAACATCAGAAGCTGAAATGTAAAGAGCTGAAAATGTAAGCAGTAAACATCAAAACTGTTGTTAGGAGCCAAGTGTGCACTGTGTAAAAAACAAGCTGTATGTAAACAATGAATATAGAACTGTAAACAATGAATATAGAACTGTAAACAATGAATAAAGAACTGTAAACAATGAATATAGAACTGTAAACAATGAATAAAGAACTGTAAACAATGAATATAGAACTGTAAACAATAACTGCAGTAAACAACAGAATACGGGGATGTGGACAAATGTTTTGAGATAGACTGAAAAGTTGTTGGTTTTACAATGTGATACATACCCAACCACAAATGAAACACGATTTCATTAAACATTTTCTTGTTTGTTGTTTTATTTTTTTATTTTTTTTCTACATATTTAGATGTTTACTTCCTCAGAAATGTAATAGGGACATGAAAAGTACACATTTTTTTTTTTTTTTTTTTTTTTTAAAACTGTATTCAATTCTTTAAAAGCAAAACAAAATAAATAAATAAAAATAATAAATATAAAATGAATAAATAAATAAATAAATAAGCAAAAGTTTTTTAATAAAGTATGATAAATGCACTTAAACAAAAAACAATACATATTAAAATTCCATCAAGACAAACAGACAATAAAAACATTAAAAGTAATCAAAGTGTATGATGAAAACAAATAAGCAGCACAGAAAAAGCACACTAGAAGCACAGAAAAAGCACACTAAAAGCACAAAAGCACACTAGAAGCACAGAAAAAGCATGCAGCAGCACCTTGGTCATCAAATCCATGTGTTAATTCATGGCCCATCACCACACCCATCGCGCCAAAATTTAAAGACCTGAAATTTGACATAAACATCATAATTATAACTGTATTGTTAAATATAACTGTTATATAACAGTATATAACATCTGATAATTATAACTGTATTGTTAAATATAACTGTTATATAACAGTATATAACATCTGATAATTATAACTGTATTGTTAAATATAACTGTTATATAACAGTATATAACATCTGATAATTATAACTGTATTGTAAATATAACTGTTATATAACAGTATATAACATCTGATAATTATAACTATTGTAAATATAACTGTTATATAACAGTATATAACCCACAGTATATAACATCTGATAATTATAACTGTATTGTTAAATATAACTGTTATATAACAGTATATAACCCACAGTATATAACATCTGATAATTATAACTGACAGTTAAATATAACTGCTATGAAACAGTATACAATATAATAATTATGACACAGTGTATAACATCATATAACTGTTATATAGCATTATACAACACAGTAATTGTTACATGTAAGTGTTATATAACAGTATATACAATACAGTAATTATAATTGTAATTATAAATGACATATAACCGTAACATAACAGAAATAAAACCATGTTTATCACACCAAGGTGAATGACTAATTATAAAAGAATATTTTAGATGGTAGTGAATAGAAAAATAAAGTTGTTAAATAGTTTGAATATATGCATATAATATAAATAAGAATGTATTTATTATAAAGAGTATATGAATTAAGAAAGAGTAAATTAAAATAAGAAAAAAAAGGAAAAATGTAAACAATAAAAGGATGTAAAATAATTTTCACTGGTTCCTAATTACTACTAGAGAAAAGAGAATTTCTAGTCAAACTGTTTTTGTTTACTTTGGAAAGTTGTGGTCGTAAAATGGAGCTTGTAAAATTCCAGCAGGAAAGACAATCTCGTTTTTAGAGGGCGTGTAGTAGGCGTTGACGGTGGGTGGGGTCATCTCCCATCTGTGAGAGAAATTTAAAATATCTGAACGAGGAAATCAAATAATGAACAAAAATAAATAAATAATTATAATAATAGCAATAAATACAAAACTTTAATAATAATAATAATAATAATAATAAAAATAATAATAATGGATGATGATGATGTTGATGATGATGATGGCAGTAATAATGAAATAATCTGTACACATTTTTCTATTAACAATGGTAATGTTTATTTATTTTTATTTTTTTTAAACATTTCTACATTCAGAAAATTTTCTTCCAGAATTTCTGATGCTACTTTTATTAGCTAGCAGCAAAAGAATCTGTCAGAAATGGAAATTACTCAATTATGTAGCAGTGTATTTTATAATTTAAAGTTTTATGATAAAGATGTATCCAAAGGATCAAAATTTACAAATTTTTCTTCGGTGCTTTTCTCAGTTTTTCCAGATTTCTGATGAGAGAAAACCTCAAACTTCTCATGTTGTTCTGGAAGTATTCGGACGAATTTATCTTCAGCTGAAACAAGAGTCTGATTGAAATACACAGTTTCATTTTTGTGAGTAGTATCTTTCTTAATCACATAACTAGTACACAAACAGTAATAAATACTTAATATGAATAAGATAACATGTCTTTGTCTGTCTGTCTCTTTTTCAGCCTTCCTACCGTCTTCCTCTCTCAGTTATAAAAAGTAAATAATCATTTACACAACAAAGTTTAACATTTCTCTCTCTCCATCTCTCTCACCCATACATATAATGAATGTAAAGACACAGCACAGCACATACCACAACATTTAACTCATCTTACCCTCTCATACTGGTGATCAAGCTGTGTTGCATTGAGAATATATTCTGGAAAACCAATCATATCTACCACAGCATTGGCCTGAAAACATAAAACAAAAAATCAGTCTTTTTAATACAGAAATCACAAGTTTATTTATTTACATATCAGTAGATTAGTAAGCTTGTAACACAGACCAACGTGAGTAGAATGAGAATGTGCTGATCTTACATTGCTAAGACATGAACCCAGGACCTATCAGTTACCCACATTCAAACCCACAAACTATGTCCACATTCAAACACTTATTAAAACACACAAACTAAATAATTCATATTAAAAACACAACACAGTTAAAACATTTTTAAAACACACACACTATCTCACATTAAAAGACATATTAAAACACACACACATATACTCACATTAAAACACATATTAAAACACACACACTATACTCACATTAAAACACATATTAAAAACACACACAACATTAAAACACATATTAAAACACACACCCTACTCACATTAAAAACACATATTAAAACACATCACTATGTTGCATTGAGAATATATTCACAAAAATCCAATAAAACACATATTAAAACACACAGCATTGGCACATTAAAAAACATTAAAAAACACAAAAATCAGTCATTAAAATACATATTAAAACACACAAGTTTATTCACATTAAAACACATATTAAAACACATGCACTATACCCAGATTAAAAGACATATTAAAAACACACACTATACTCACATTAAAAGTAGAAAAAGAATGCACTATCTTACATTAAAAGACATATTAAAACATGAACCCAGGACCTATCACTCACATTAAAACACATATTAAAACACATGCACTATACCCACATTAAAAGAAGACATATTAAAACACACACACTATACTCACATTAAAACACATATTAAAACACACGCACTATACCCACATTAAAAGACATATTAAAACACACACACTATACTCACATTAAAACACATATTAAAACACATGCACTATACCCACATTAAAAGACATATTAAAACACACACACTATACTCACATTAAAACACATATTAAAACACATGCACTATACCCACATTAAAAGACATATTAAAACACACACACTATACTCACATTAAAACACATATTAAAACACATGCACTATACCCACATTAAAAGACATATTAAAACACACACACTATACTCACATTAAAACACATATTAAAACACATGCACTATACCCACATTAAAAGACATATTAAAACACACACACTATACTCACATTAAAACACATATTAAAACACACACACTATACCCACATTAAAAGACATATTAAAACACATGCACTATACCCACATTAAAAGACATATTAAAACACACACACTATACTCACATTAAAACACATATTAAAACACACACACTATACTCACATTAAAACACATATTAAAACACACACACTATACTCACATTAAAACACACACACTATACTCACATTAAAACACACACACTATACTCACATTAAAACACACAGACTATACCCACATTCAAACACATATTAACACACACACTACACACACACTACACATATTAACACACACTACACACATATTAACACACACTACACACATATTAACACACACACTACATATATTAACACACACTACACACACTGATAGTCATATTTCTCACTTTATCTATTGCTGCTTTTCGTGTGGCTTCGTCCATCCACTTGAGATTGGGTAAGTTTTTTTTGAAAGCTGTTTTAACCTCCCTGATCATTTCCTCAGCCTAGAAAACATCAAATGTGACAAGATTACAACATTAAGAACCTGATAAAGCTTGCTGAAAAGTCAAGTGTTAAAAATTTCTATAATGCAACATTATACAACAGTAACAAAAAGGTTTCTTAGACAAAGTAAAAAAGGTATTCTTAAATTTTACTACAGCAAGACAAAAACTAATAAAATGAAATTTTAGCATTTGTCTGTTTGTCTTTTCTAAAATTTCTCTCTATCTAACTACCTATATGTATCTCTCTTTCACTTTCTCTCTATATATATATACATATCCATCCATCTACCTACAAACCTATCTATGCTTCTACCTACCTAATAAATCCACCTACCTATCTGTTTTTTCTACATCTATCTGTCTGTCTGTCTGTCTGTCTGTCTGTCTGTCTGTCTGTCTGTCTGTCTATCTATCTATCTATCTATCTATCTATCTATCTATCTATCTGTTCACAATGTATATAGCAGTCTAGCTATCCATATAAATATCATTTCTGTTCAGAATAAAAAATAGCTTTCAAATTTAACAAACCAACACCTTTTGGGAGTGGAAGAGAGAAAGTGTTTGCTAGGAAGATACATATAAACAAACAACATACATACATACATATATTTCTTGGAAATGTTAAAAGAACGACAACTGAAAAACCTAAAAAAAAAGAAAAATTAAGAAAAACAACCACAAATAATAGCAATAACAAATAAATAAATAAATACAAGTGAATCTGGTCTGTATGACAATCACTGATACATTTAGTTTTGCGTGACAACACAGTGATTTACTACAAAGTGTCTCTTGTCTATATTTCACCTGCACAACTTTATTAATGCTAGCACTGTGTTCATTAACCTTTGCCTTACTGTCCCCGTTGAACGCCTCTCGCACAAACATTGCCCCCAGGGCAAACCCAACCACCATGTCTGTGTCAGTGATGCATATCCGCCACAGTTCTTCATTACCAGTCACCCCTGACAACGCAAAATGTAATAACATATCATTATGTACAGTGAAATGTTCTAAAATGTAATAACATATCATTATGTACAGTGAAATGTTCTAAAATGTAATAACATATCATTATATACAGTGAAATGTTCTAAAATGTAATAACATATCATTATATACAGTGAAATGTTCTATAATGTAATAACATATCATTATGTACAGTGAAATGTTCTATAATGTAATAACATCTCATTATGTACAGTGAAATGTTCTAAAATGTAATAACATATCATTATATACAGTGAAATGTTCTATAATGTAATAACATATCATTATGTACAGTGAAATGTTCTAAAATGTAATAACATATCATTATGTACAGTGAAATGTTCTATAATGTAATAACATATCATTATATACAGTGAAATGTTCTAAAATGTAATAACATATCATTATATACAGTGAAATGTTCTAAAATGTAATAACATATCATTATATACAGTGAAATGTTCTATAATGTAATAACATATCATTATGTACAGTGAAATGTTCTAAAATGTAATAACATATCATTATGTACAGTGAAATGTTCTATAATGTAATAACATATCATTATGTACACTGAAATGTTTTATAATGTAATAACATATCATTATGTACAGTGAAATGTTCTATAATGTAATGAAATGTAATAATATCTAGTTATATGTAATGAAATGTAATATCTACTTACATGTAATACAAAGCAGTAATATGTAATAATATCTAGTTATATATGCAGTGTTATATAATATCCATAATACAACTATTCATGTAGCATTCAAAAATAGAAATATTTCAAGATTTTTTTTATTAGAGAACATTCCAGAAAAGATAACTCATGCTTTCAGTTAAACCTTATTAACTATTATACACTGTAAATAAAATTCAACTGCTCCTAAATTTAAATTTCAGTAAAGAAATATTTCTAGGATGTGATAATTCTTGCATTTCATAATTTGGCCCTGCTCATTTTTTTTTTCTTTCTTTCTTTCTTAAAGGAGCATTCAGAAAATTGATAAATCTAACTTCATATCATATCCAGTAGTAACTTCTCTTTACGTTTGACAGAAAGAGTAGTGGCAAGGAAAGATAACTCTACCTGTCATGGACTCTCTGAACACTCTCTTGGCTTGGCGGAATGGCTTTGAGAGGTACGGACTGAATGACTTGACAACATGCCACATCAAGTAATTATTTAATATCCTGAAAAATAAGTGTAAAAAGATACAAACATGAAAAACAGGCTGAGGTGTGAATTTGTAGAGAGAGAGAGAGAGAGAGAGAGAGAGAGAGAGAGAGAGAGAGAGAGAGAGAGAGAGAGAGAGAGAGAGAGAGAGAGAGTCACAGAATGTAAAAAGAAAAGGAAAGAGCATGACAAAAGGACAAAATTGTATGAATATGTTACAGTGGTTGGTTGAATGATTTAAATTTATGACTCAGTCTTTACATACCTCTTGCTGTTGTTAGTACTCAGGCTTTGTTGTATTATTGTGTTGAGGTCTGTGAGATATTTGGGTGCATACACAACAACTGGTTCAGAAATCTTCACAGTAATGTTGACAAGTCCCAGCATCATGTTGAAATATCTCAACCAGTTCATCTGTAATAATAATAATAATAATAATAATAATAATAATAATAGTAGTAGTATAAGTAGTAATATCTAACAGTAATCATAAAATAATAATATTATAACAACAACGATATTATATTAATAAAAATTAAATTACAAATAATACATAACAAGACAGAGAGATAGGCAGACAGACAGACAGAGAGATAGGCAGACAGACAGACAGAGAGATGGGCAGACAGACAGACAGAGAGATAGGCAGCCAGACAGACAGACAGACAGACAGGCAGACAGACAGACAGAGACAGAGAGATAGGCAGACAGACAGACAAACAGAGAGATAGGCAGACAGACAGACAGAGAGGCAGACAGACAGACAAACAGAGAGATAGACAGATGGACAGATCAGACAGACAGACAGAGAGAGATAGGCAGAGAGATAGGCAGACAGGAGAGTCAGACAGAGAGAGAGATAGGCAGACAGACAGACAGACAGAGAGACAGGCAGACAGACAGAGACAGAGAGATAGGCAGACAGACAGACAAACAGAGAGATAGACAGTCAGACAGAGATATAGGCAGATAGGCAGATGGACAGTCAGACAGAGAGATAGGCAGACAGACATACAGACAGAGAGACAGGCAGACAGACAGAGACAGAGAGATAGGCAGACAGACAGAGAGAGAGATAGGCAGACAGACAGACAAACAGAGAGATAGGCAGACAGACAGACAGACAGACAGACAGGCAGACAGACAGAGAGAGACAGACAGACAGAGAGACAGGGAGACAGACAGAGACAGATAGACAGACATACAGACAGACAGATAGGCAGATGGACAGACAGACAGACAGACAGACAGACAGACAGACAGAGAGATAGGCAGATGGACAGTCAGACAGTGTACTTACAAAAGGAAATTGTTTCTGTATTTCTCTGATGGTCATTTTGTGATACAACTTTTCTTCATCTCTTCGATCCTCAGCTGGTACAGTGATCTGAAACACACAACACATTTTCACACCTACATTCCCATTCCAAACACTGCTCTAAAACCTGGTTAACAAAATATTTACTAATTAAATGAGACCATAAATTTGGCTTTTAATATAACAAAAATTTAATGCAAACACTTTTATATTACATTGTTAATTTTACTTTTTTTTTTCAATTCTAACCACTGTTTTTTAACTAAGGTATCTAAAAACCCAGATATGTTCAGTCTTTATTTTTAGCCATAATGTTGGTCCATGTATGTAAAAGGATCCTATGACAAAAAGTAAGATTTCAGTCATTTTTGCCCAATCCAGACAGACTCTAAAGCTTTGGCGCATCCTGAAATCTGTCGTGTAAAATGCTGTGAAGAAGTCAAGTGTTTATATTTTGATGTAGAAATAAAGAATAAAACAGGAAGTGTTTGTAAAAACTTACATTTGCGAGAGACACTTCAAACTCAATCACTTCTATCATTCCTCTCTCACTCTGTCCTTGTCTGTTGCCCCTAGCAACACACCCAGTGTTGTCATGTATTCCAAGTAGGCAGACAAAATCTGAAAGACAAAGAGTTTAACTTTAGCAACAGTAGCTGTAGAAGTAGCTGCAGTAGTAGTAGAAATGGTGGTGATGGTAATAATAACAATAATAATAATAATAAGAAGAAGAAGAAGAAGAAGAAGAAGAAGAAGAAGAAGAAGAAGAGAATTATTAATATTAATGGTAGTTGCAACAGAAGTAGTTGTAGTAGTAGAAGTAACGTTGATATCTTGAATGGGCATTAAGAACATCTTTCTATATATAAAATAAAACAATTAGATATTTATTAACAGTGAAAGGTAACAATTAGAAAAAAATTAAACTATTTTGGATGTTAGAGTTATCTCCCATGTTCCATGGAAAGTGTTACATTCTTCTTGTTCAACCAATTACTGAAACAGCTTGTTTGACAGGTTTATGCATGACAGATATGCATCATCGAACTCACATTAACTTATTGTTTAGCCAAGCATGAAAATCTCCAATTTACAAGTTATTATAGCAAATTGTCACAGGAGAATTAGATGCGGGGGGGTGATCAGGTCAGTAATCAGAAAATAATTTCACTAATTTACATGTTATTATAAGAACTCAGTGGAGGGTTTAGAGGGGTGGTGGGGCAGATAAAAAAAAATCAGAATCTCATTTCACTAATTAATGTGGTGCTGTATGAGAAGAAAGTTATTCCAATAAACCAGTGGAGGATTTGGAGGAAGTAACATAGGTCATAATAACCTGTAATAACAGGTTAGATAATAAGAGGGTATATAATAACAAGTGAAATAATAACTTGATATGTAACAACACTATGTGTAATAAAAGGGATAGTAATAAAAAGGCAGTCTGAACAGCCATATTGAAACTGCAGTGTCTAGGTTGTTTGGTAAGAAAAAAAAAACTGATCGACAGACCTTGATGTCAGATTAAACTTGTTTCCTCACAGTCAGACACAAACACTGACTGAAGAAATAAGGGTGAGAGAGAGAGACCAAGAGAGAGACAGAGACAGAGAGAAAGAGAGAGAGGAAGAGAGAGAGAGAGAGAGAGAGAGACAGAGAGAAAGAGAGAGAGAGAGAGAAAGAAGAGAAAGAGAGAGAAAAGAGATAGAAAGAGAGAAGAAAGAGAGAGAGAGAGAAGAGAAAGAGACAGAGAAAGAGAGACAGAGAGAGAGAGAGAGAGAGAGAGAGAGAGAGAGAGAGAGAGAGAGAGAGAGAGAGAGAGAGCCATGATGGACATACAGACAGACACACATACAAATGGACATAGAAAAGAAATGTATGTAACTTACAGCTATTGTAATATGTAAAAACATGAAATCCTAAATTAAGTAAGTTGCAGCAGACAGGAACATTCAAATCTAAAATAAAAATAAAAAAAAAAGTTTCTGTAATTACCTTGTCTTCTGTGATGGATTTGTTCAGGTAATAATCTCGTTCAGGTAACCCAAGTCCACTTTGATCAATCTGTAAAACAAAGTCATACTGATTATTATATCTTAGTTATAAGTTAAACTTAATAATGATCAAAGGTTAGTCACCAGTAATAAAAAAATAATAACACACACACATACACACAGATATACATATATATACATACGTATCTTTTTTCTTTGTTTTTTTTTGTTTTGTTTTTGTTAGCCACTAAGGGATACAGTAGTAAGATGGCTGATGTGTGTTGCATGCTGGGATAGCTGAAAGGAGTGAACACACTGAACAGACACAGCTGTAAAAGTTAAATGGGGGGGATTAAAATGGGGGGGTTAAAGTGAGCTAATTCTGTTCAAAGCAGAGATTTGTAACAGTTGTTTGACATAAAGACTTCAGTCACTTGATGTTCAGCAGGTAATTGATATGAGTGTAAATTCCCCCAGTTTCAGGCGCAGCATTGAAGCCAGGAACATCAGAACTCTACAAGTGGAGACATGTAAGTGGAATTGATTGTGTCAGCCGAGTTTCCAATAGCAACCCATCGTTCAGTCAGCAGTGTACAGGCTTTGTTAGTGAGAGAAATTCCACTACACTGTCTTACCTGTCCTACTGTCATACAGTTGTGTGTCTCTGTGTGTGTATCTGTGTGTCTGTGTGTGTGTCTGTGTGTCTGTGTGTGTGTCTGTGTGTCTGTGTATATATGTGTGTACACATTTGTATCTGTGTGTGTGTTCAAATTTATGTATATTTAAAGTGTTACAGAAATTCCATTACATAGGGTGGTTATAGCATGTATGTTTGTCTGTGTTTGTATATGGATGATAATGTATGTGTGTATGTTTGTATGTTTATATGTGTGAATATTTGTAAGTATGTATGTCTTTATGTATGTACATATGTTTGTGTGCATATGTGTGTGTGTGTGTGTGTGTGTGTGTATATATATATAAACATTTAAAAGAAAAACAGAAGACATAAAATTAAGAGCCAATCAAGTTTTGTCAGAAATACAGTAATGTAAACATTTGTCTCAGTTTCTGACTGAATCAAACATGAAACAAATGTCACCAGTCTATTTCACATTCCAAACAAAGCTCAATGAACAGTTTTGAAAACACTGTCATTTGTGATTACCTATGAAATTTATTATTATTCAAATACTGGCAATTCTAATGTAATAGTATGTAATACAGTTAGTAATGTGTAACAAAATGTAATGCTATATAATAGTTATTAATATGTAATGAAATGTAATTCAGTGCAATGAAAATAATACATGACAGATTAGGGAGATTTATTGTGTGTACTGAAATAAAACACAAAGGTTTAATACTGGATTTTAATGCATCCTGTATTAAATATTGAAAACTAGCAACATAAAAATATCTACATTATTACAGAATATCAGTTCCTAAGATCTTCTAAATAACAGAATCATGTTAAATATTTCTTATATTAATTAATCTACATTAGCTTCCACTAAAATCTATATTTAATGAGATGGCTAATTATAAAACACAATTCATTACTGATATTTTTAGATTAATAAACAGCTAATAATGATGCTGCATGGTGTGAAATACCCAGCGTATGTCACAAGAAAATGTCAGAATGAAGCTCACAGGCAAGATATTGATTGATGGGAAACTTGCTGTGTCGTGCAGAAGCAATATCAACCATACTGCAGCTGTTTAACTTTTGTTTTCATCTCTATCTACATACCTACCTACACACATACACACATACACATACACATACATATATACATACATCACATACCTACCTACACACATATACACATACACACATATATACATACACATACCTACATATCTACATACCTACCTACACACATACACACATACACACATACACACATACATACATACACACATACCTACATACACACATACATACATACATACACACATATATACATACCTACATACCTACATACATACACACATATATACATACACACATACATACATACACACACACACATACACACATACACACATATATTCATGTCATTTATTATGTTTTTAAATTTGTATTTAATATTTCTATTTACTTGCTAATTAATATTTGTTTTAGTTATTTTTTGTTTTTGTATTTATGTATTTTTCCCTATCATTTTGATCTTTGTTTTTTGTAATTTATATTTATATTTTATACCTGTAAAACTTCTCAAATACTTATTATTATTATTATTATTATTATTATTATTATTATT
>CM022674.1:14039873-14069873 GCA_012295275.1 Chrysomallon squamiferum
TGCAGGGTTCAAATCCTCAAATCAGATTGTAGTGATAGTATAATAATAGTAATCAAAAAAAAAAAAAAAAAAAAAAGTTAATGGTTAAAATATTGTTTTTTTAAGACTGGTAGACTTTAAGACTGTTTCATTTGTACAGGTTTGTTCCTTTTAAAATAATAATAAAGACTAGATTTTAAATGAAATACACATGCATGCACACATATACACATATGTGTATACTTGCACACAAACATACATGCATACACATATTATTCATTTGTTCATGCATCCACACACACACACACACACACACACACACACACACACACACACACACACACATAAATACATTTTTATACATACATAAGATAATTTTGTAACAATATGAATAGAATTAATGCTAGACAAAGTAGAGAGTTAATTGTTATGTGAATGTTAATAACAATGTGTTAGTTTCACGTCTACAATTTGTATTGATAAATGATAACAGTGTAAGAGGTTTACAGTAATAATGACGTCAATAATTAATAACAATGAATGACTTTTATGGGAGCAGAAAACCCATTTGTCCAATCAAACGTCTGCGTGACTGTGTAGAAGAGAGTAAGACAAAGTAATTACTGACTCCATTAACAAGTAAATGTCAGCTCAACTGCTGTTAATTAAACATTTCCATCTGGGCCCTGCTAAAATAACCATGGCCTGATATGAAATATGTCCATCCTGACAATGAATATCTGATCTGGTATGAAATATGGCTGTACTGATATTGAATAAATATGGCCTGATGTAAAATATGTCTGCACTGATATAAAATAATTGTTATGCAGAGGTGAAGGAGAGAAATGTTTTCTCGAGGTTTATGATCTAAACTGGCAGAAAAAGACAGTGAAAGAGGAAGTGAGCAGACAAATTGTAAATGCAAGAGTAAGAAAAGTAAATAAAACTAAATAAAGTGATATGCAGAACAAAAACACACAGATGTTGAATCATAAAATACATACAAACTCATAGATGCATATACATAAACACAAGACAGAAACACATATACTCATAAAACACACACACACCATCTACAAAACACACACACACGTACGGACAGACACCCACACAGACACACTGACCAATAGAAATAAGAAAACTGTAAACTCACTTGTAAGATGTTTTTTGACGAGTTGCGGTCATCTCCACTGACCCACATGTTAAACAGTGGACTGAGGTCAAGCAGGTGGACGTTCTGTACAGCCGTCTGGAAATCCCACAGTCCCACATCCCAGAATCCCGAAGTGTTGGAAACACTCCACCCACTCAAATCCCGCATTATGCTGATCAGAGGCTTGCTTCCCAGTTTCTCCACCGTTTTATTTTTGTCCATACACGAATTGTAATATCGCTTGGCCTTACGCTCAGCCTCACTGTGCAGAGAGGATGCAGACCCTTCTGGAAACACAGAAAACACAACAAAATGAATGAATGAATGAATGAATGAATGAATGAATGTTGATTACTTCAAATGTAAAGAAAACTATACTGAAATGAAGAATATCAGAAAAATATTACAAGTGGATAAATACAATTAATATATTACCAGCTGATTTATTTAATTTTTATGGCCTAAATCTTTACTGAAAATAAAGTTTTACAAAACCAGAGTCTGCCTTTGTATGTTTTTCTTAAGATATGTAAATGTTAATTTTTGTTGAATTTGGAAATCCAGATACATACGCCTACAGAGTGAGACACACATCATACACACATATAAACACACACACACACACAGACACATACATAGATGCTTATAATTCCCATCACACATACAATAACACATCAAACATGACACACATCAGAGACACACACGTGTAATTAAAGTAAAAACTGACCAATAGCATTCTTCATAACAAGCTGGTTCTGTTGCCACAGCACACTGAACGTCCCCCACCGGGAGTGGCCAGATGGGATGGGGTGTGTCCGGATCCACCCCCCACAGGCGTACGTGAAGAAGTCCTGACACGGGTCCACGGACCGGTCCATGGCGCTGAGAACCGAACTTGAAATTGTGATACACTCCGGCGTCAGACAGTAGTCTGCTGTCAAACAAAACAAAAACCATAGTTAGACAGTAGTCTGCTGTCAAACAAAACAAAAACCATAGTTAGACAGTAAGTAGTCTGCTGTCAGACAAAACAAAAAACAAAAACCAAAACCAGTTAGACAAGTAGTCTGCTGTCAAACAAAACAAAACCACAGTTAGACAGTAAGTAGTCTGCTGTCAAGACAAAACAAAAAAAACCACAGTTAGACAGACAGTAGTCTGCTGTCAAACAAAACAAAAACCAGTTAGACAGTAAGTAGTCTGCTGTTAGACAGTAGTCTGCTGTCAAAACAAAACAAAACCACAGTTAGACAGTAAGTAGTCTGCTGTCAAACAAAACAAAAACCATAGTTAGACAGTAAGTAGTCTGCTGTCAAACAAAACAAAAACCACAGTTAGACAGTAAGTAGTCTGCTGTCAAACAAAACAAAAACCACAGTTAGACAGTAAGTAGTCTGCTGTCAAACAAAACAAAAACCACAGTTAGACAGTAAGTAGTCTGCTGTCAAACAAAACAAAAACCACAGTTAGACAGTAGTCTGCTGTCAAACAAAACAAAAACCACAGTCAGACAGTAGTCTGCTGTCAAAGAAAACAAAAACCACAGTTACACAGTAAGTAGTCTGCTGTCAAACAAAACAAAAACCACAGTTAGACAGTAAGTAGTCTGCTGTCAAACAAAACAAAAACCACAGTTAGACAGTAAGTAGTCTGCTGTCAGACAAAACAAAAACCACAGTTAGACATGCTGTCAAACAAAACAAAAACCACAGTTAGACAGTAGTCTGCTGTCAAACAAAACAAAAAGCATAGTCAGACAGTAGTCTGCTGTCAAACAAAACAAAACCACAGTAAGTAGTTAGACAAAAGTACAGTTAGACAGTAGTCTGCTGTCAAACAAAACAAAACCACAGTTAGACAGTAAGTAGTCTGCTGTCAAACAAAAAAAAAAAAACCACAGTTAGACAGTAAGTAGTCTGCTGTCAAACAAAACAAAACCAAAACCACAGTAGTCTGCTGTCAAACAAAACAAAAACCACAGTTAGACAAGTAGTCTGCTGTAGTCTGTAGTCTGCTGTCAAACAAAACAAAAACCACAGTTAGACAGTAAGTAGTCTGCTGTCAAACAAAACAAAAAACAAAAGTCTGCTGTCAAACAAAACAAAAACCACAGTTACACAGTAAGTAGTCTGCTGTCAAACAAAACAAAAACCACAGTTAGACAGTAAGTAGTCTGCTGTCAAACAAAACAAAAACCACAGTTAGACAGTAAGTAGTCTGCTGTCAAACAAAACAAAAACCACAGTTACACAGTAAGTAGTCTGCTGTCAAACAAAACAAAAACCACAAACAAAACAAAACAAAACCATAGTCAGTAAGTAGTCTGCTGTCAAACAAAACAAAAACCACAGTTAGACAGTAAGTAGTCTGCTGTCAAACAAAACAAAAACCACAGTTAGACAGTAGTCTGCTGTCAAACAAAACAAAAACCACAGTTACACAGTAAGTAGTCTGCTGTCAAACAAAACAAAAACCACAGTTAGACAGTAGTCTGCTGTCAAACAAAACAAAAACCACAGTAAGTAGTCTGCTGTCAAACAAAACAAAAACCACAGTTAGACAGTAAGTAGTCTGCTGTCAAACAAAACAAAAACCACAGTTAGACAGTAAGTAGTCTGCTGTCAAACAAAACAAAAACCACAGTTACACAGTAAGTAGTCTGCTGTCAAACAAAACAAAAAAGTAGTCTGCTGTCAAAGAAAACAAAAACCACAGTTACACAGTAAGTAGTCTGCTGTCAAACAAAACAAAAACCACAGTTAGACAGTAAGTAGTCTGCTGTCAAAGTAGTTAGACTAGTCTGCTGTCAAAACAAAAAAACAAAAAAAACAAAAACCACAGTTAGACAGTAGTCTGCTGTCAGTAAGTAGTCTGCTGTCAAACAAAACAAAAACCACAGTTAGACAGTAAGTAGTCTGCTGTCAAACAAAACAAAAACCACAGTTAGACAGTAAGTAGTCTGCTGTCAAACAAAAAACAAAAAACCACAGTTAGACAGTAAGTAGTCTGCTGTCAAACAAAAAAAAAAAGACAGTAAGTAGTCTGCTGTCAAACAAAACAAAACCACAGTTAGACAGTAAGTAGTCTGCTGTCAAACAAAAAAACAAAAACCACAGTTAGACAGTAAGTAGTCTGCTGTCAAACAAAACAAAACCACAAACAAGTAGTCTGCTGTCAAACAAAACAAAACCACAGTTAGACAGACAGTAGTCTGCTGTCAAACAAAACAAAAACCACAGTTAGACAGTAAGTAGTCTGCTGTCAAACAAAACAAAAACCACAGTTAGACAGTAAGTAGTCTGCTGTCAAACAAAACAAAAACCACAGTTAGACAGTAGTCTGCTGTCAAACAAAACAAAAACCACAGTCAGACAGTAGTCTGCTGTCAAACAAAACAAAAACCATAGTTAGACAGTAGTCTGCTGTCAAACAAAACAAAAACCACAGTTAGACAGTAAGTAGTCTGCTGTCAAACAAAACAAAAACCACAGTTAGACAGTAAGTAGTCTGCTGTCAAACAAAACAAAAACCATAGTTAGACAGTAAGTAGTCTGCTGTCAAACAAAACAAAAACCACAGTTAGACAGTAAGTAGTCTGCTGTCAAACAAAACAAAAACCACAGTTAGACAGTAAGTAGTCTGCTGTCAAACAAAACAAAAACCACAGTTAGACAGTAAGTAGTCTGCTGTCAAACAAAACAAAAACCACAGTTAGACAGTAGTCTGCTGTCAAACAAAACAAAAACCACAGTTAGACAGTAAGTAGTCTGCTGTCAAACAAAACAAAAACCACAGTTAGACAGTAAGTAGTCTGCTGTCAAACAAAACAAAAACCACAGTTAGACAGTAAGTAGTCTGCTGTCAAAGAAAACAAAAACCACAGTCAGACAAAACAAAACAGTAAGTAGTCTGCTGTCAAACAAAAAACAAAAACCACAGTTAGACAGTAAGTAGTCTGCTGTCAAACAAAACAAAAACCACAGTTAGACAGTAAGTAGTCTGCTGTCACAAACAGTCTGCTGTCAAACAAAACAAAACCACAGTTAGACAGTAAGTAGTCTGCTGTCAAACAAAACAAAAACCAAACAAAACAAAACCACAGTTAGACAGTAAGTAGTCTGCTGTCAAAAAAAAAAAAAACCAGTAGTCTGCTGTCAGTTAGACAGTAAGTAGTCTGCTGTCAAACAAAACAAAAACCACAGTTACACAGTAAGTAGTCTGCTGTCAAACAAAACAAAAACCACAGTTAGACAGTAAGTAGTCTGCTGTCAAACAAAACAAAAACCACAGTTAGACAGTAGTCTGCTGTCAAACAAAACAAAAACCACAGTTAGACAGTAAGTAGTCTGCTGTCAAACAAAACAAAAACCACAGTTAGACAGTAGTCTGCTGTCAAACAAAACAAAAACCACAGTTACACAGTAAGTAGTCTGCTGTCAAACAAAACAAAAACCACAGTTAGACAGTAAGTAGTCTGCTGTCAAACAAAACAAAAACCACAGTTAGACAGTAAGTAGTCTGCTGTCAAACAAAACAAAAAAAACCACAACACAGTAAGTAGTCTGCTGTCAAACAAAACAAAAACCACAGTTAGACAGTAAGTAGTCTGCTGTCAAACAAAACAAAAACCACAGTTACACAGTAAGTAGTCTGCTGTCAAACAAAACAAAAACCACAGTTAGACAGTAAGTAGTCTGCTGTCAAACAAAACAAAACCACAGTCAAAGTCAAAACAAAAAAAAACCACAGTTAGACAGTAGTCTGCTGTCAAACAAAACAAAAACCACAGTTACACAGTAAGTAGTCTGCTGTCAAACAAAACAAAAACCACAGTTACACAGTAAGTAGTCTGCTGTCAAACAAAACAAAAACCATAGTTAGACAATAGTCTGCTGTCAAACAAAACAAAAACCACAGTTAGACAGTAAGTAGTCTGCTGTCAAACAAAACAAAAACCACAGTTACACAGTAAGTAGTCTGCTGTCAAACAAAACAAAAACCATAGTCAGACAGTAGTCTGCTGTCAAACAAAACAAAAACCACAGTTAGACAGTAAGTAGTCTGCTGTCAAACAAAACAAAAACCACAGTCAGACAGTAGTCTGCTGTCAAACAAAACAAAAACCACAGTTACACAGTAAGTAGTCTGCTGTCAAACAAAACAAAAACCACAGTTACACAGTAAGTAGTCTGCTGTCAAACAAAACAAAAACCACAGTTACACAGTAAGTAGTCTGCTGTCAAACAAAACAAAAACCACAGTCAAAGAAAACAAAACCAGTCAGACAGTAGTCTGCTGTCAAACAAAACAAAAACCACAGTTACACAGTAAGTAGTCTGCTGTCAAACAAAACAAAAACCACAGTTAGACAGTAAGTAGTCTGCTGTCAAACAAAACAAAAACCACAGTTAGACAGTAAGTAGTCTGCTGTCAAAGAAAACAAAAACCACAGTTACACAGTAAGTAGTCTGCTGTCAAACAAAACAAAAACCACAGTTAGACAGTAAGTAGTCTGCTGTCAAACAAAACAAAAACCACAGTTAGACAGTAGTCTGCTGTCAAACAAAACAAAAACCACAGTTACACAGTAAGTAGTCTGCTGTCAAACAAAACAAAAACCACAGTTAGACAGTAGTCTGCTGTCAAACAAAACAAAAACCACAGTTAGACAGTAAGTAGTCTGCTGTCAAACAAAACAAAAACCACAGTTACACAGTAAGTAGTCTGCTGTCAAACAAAACAAAAAACCCACAGTAAGTAGTCTGCTGTCAAACAAAACAAAACCACAGTTAGACAGTAAGTAGTCTGCTGTCAAAACAAAACAAAAACCACAGTTAGACAGTAAGTAGTCTGCTGTCAAAAAAAAACAAAACCACAGTTACACAGTAAGTAGTCTGCTGTCAAACAAAACAAAAACCACAGTTAGACAGTAGTCTGCTGTCAAACAAAACAAAAACCATAGTTAGACAGTAGTCTGCTGTCAAACAAAACAAAAACCACAGTTACACAGTAAGTAGTCTGCTGTCAAACAAAACAAAAACCACAGTTAGACAGTAAGTAGTCTGCTGTCAAACAAAACAAAAACCACAGTTACACAGTAAGTAGTCTGCTAGTCTGCTGTCAAACAAAACAAAAACCACAGTTAGACAGTAAGTAGTCTGCTGTCAAACAAAACAAAAACCACAGTTAGACAGTAGTCTGCTGTCAAACAAAACAAAAACCACAGTTAGACAGTAGTCTGCTGTCAAACAAAACAAAAACCACAGTTACACAGTAAGTAGTCTGCTGTCAAACAAAAACAAAACCACAGTTAGACAGTAAGTAGTCTGCTGTCAAACAAAACAAAAAAAACCAGTCAGTCAAACAAAAACAAAACAGTTAGAAGTAGTCTGCTGTCAAACAAAACAAAACCACAGTTAGACAGTAAGTAGTCTGCTGTCAAAAAAAAAAAAAAACCACAACCACAAAAGTCTGCTGTCAAACAAAACAAAAACCACAGTTAGACAGTAAGTAGTCTGCTGTCAAACAAAACAAAAACCACAGTTAGACAGTAAGTAGTCTGCTGTCAAACAAAACAAAAACCACAGTTAGACAGTAAGTAGTCTGCTGTCAAACAAAACAAAAACCACAGTTAGACAGTAGTCTGCTGTCAAACAAAACAAAAACCACAGTTACACAGTAAGTAGTCTGCTGTCAAACAAAACAAAAACCACAGTTAGACAGTAAGTAGTCTGCTGTCAAACAAAACAAAAACCACAGTTACACAGTAGTAGTCTGCTGTCAAACAAAACAAAAACCACAGTTAGACAGTAAGTAGTCTGCTGTCAAACAAAACAAAAACCACAGTTAGACAGTAAGTAGTCTGCTGTCAAACAAAACAAAAACCACAGTTAGACAGTAGTCTGCTGTCAAACAAAACAAAAACCACAGTTAGACAGTAGTCTGCTGTCAAACAAAACAAAAACCACAGTCAGACAGTAAGTAGTCTGCTGTCAAAACAAAAAAAAACCACAGTTACACAGTAAGTAGTCTGCTGTCAAACAAAACAAAAACCACAGTTAGACAGTACAGTAGTCTGCTGTCAAACAAAACAAAAACCACAGTTAGACAGTAAGTAGTCTGTCTGTCAAACAAAACAAAACCACAGTTAGACAGTAGTCTGCTGTCAAACAAAACAAAACCACAGTCAGACAGTAGTCTGCTGTCAAACAAAACAAAAAAAAAATCAAACAAAACAAAACCAAACAGACAGTAGTCTGCTGTCAAACAAAACAAAAACCACAGTCAGACAGTAGTCTGCTGTCAAACAAAACAAAAACCACAGTCAGACAGTAGTCTGCTGTCAAACAAAACAAAAACCACAGTCAGACAGTAGTCTGCTGTCAAACAAAACAAAAACCACAGTTAGACAGTAAGTAGTCTGCTGTCAAACAAAACAAAAACCACAGTTAGACAGTAAGTAGTCTGCTGTCAAACAAAACAAAAACCACAGTCAGACAGTAGTCTGCTGTCAAACAAAACAAAAACCACAGTTAGACAGTAAGTAGTCTGCTGTCAAACAAAACAAAAACCACAGTTAGACAGTAGTCTGCTGTCAAACAAAACAAAAACCACAGTTAGACAGTAGTCTGCTGTCAAACAAAACAAAAACCACAGTCAGACAGTAGTCTGCTGTCAAACAAAACAAAAACCACAGTCAGACAGTAGTCTGCTGTCAAACAAAACAAAAACCATAGTTAGACAGTAGTCTGCTGTCAAACAAAACAAAAACCATAGTTAGACAGTAGTCTGCTGTCAAACAAAACAAAAACCACAGTACAGACAGTAGTCTGCTGTCAAACAAAACAAAAACCATAGTCAGACAGTAGTCTGCTGTCAAACAAAACAAAAACCATAGTCAGACAGTAGTCTGCTGTCAAACAAAACAAAAACCACAACAGTAGTCTGCTGTCAAACAAAACAAAAACCATAGTCAGACAGTAGTCTGCTGGCTGTCAAACAAAACAAAAACCACAGTTAGACAGTAGTCTGCTGTCAAACAAAATAACAATAACAATAACAATAATAATAAAAATAATCATAATAATAATAATAATGAAATTATATAAATAATAGTATTAATAATAATAATAATAAAAATAATATTAATAATAATAAATAAATAAATAAAATTAAAATTAATATTAAAATTAAAATTACATAAGATAACATTATAACAGTAACAAAATAATAATATTCTAATCAGAAAAATAACAACAGTGAAACTAATAGTAATAACTACAATAACAAGGTTGTAATAAGAACAACAATAATAAAAAGAGACAAACAAATAAATACACAGACAGACAGACAGACAGACAGATGTTTTGAAGCTTCTTGACTAGCTAATTGGCCGGTGCTTTGTGAAAACAAGAACTTATTTTCAAGTCAGCAGTGATTCAGGTGTTTTTGTCCACAAATTGCAGATTGGCTAATCCAGAAAATAGCAAGTGACAAAGAAACTGCTTCCTGCTAAGCTGGAGGCTAGTGAGCCAATCCTGGTTAGGTAAACCTTTTATTGATTTTACAGTCACATGTTAACAAGAAGATACGATACAGCTCTGAATAACACCTACATTCATAGCTATTATCACAATTATACACGTGTGTGTGTGTGTGTGAGTGTGTGTGACATTTAACACAAAACATATTAAATCACAAAAAACAACGAACACATCAAATACAAAAAACACATAGAAAACACAAAAAACTCAACACAAAAAAATAAAAAACACAAAAACATCAAAAACACAAAATAACACAAAAAGGACAAAACTGAACACAAAAAAACACAAAAAAACACAACATTAAAACAAAAACTGAACACAAAAAACACATCACACAGGACAAAAACTCAACACAAAAAACACATCAGACAAGACAAAAACTCAAGCCAAAAAACACATCAGACAAGAAAAAAACTCAACACAAAAAACACATCAGACAGGAGAAAAACTCAACACAAAAAACACATCAGACAGGACAAAAACTCAACACAAAAAACACATCAGACAAGACAAAAACTCAACACAAAAAACACATCAGACAGGACAAAAACTCAACACAAAAAACACATCAGAGAGGACAAAAACTCAGCACAAACCTGTTTTGCTGTCTTTGACTGCGACCAGCGCTGACAGCACGATGAGGCAGATGATGACGATGATGAGGATGATGATGAGACCTCGCTCAAGAAGTGTGCGCCGCTGCCATGTGGTCAGTCCCCCCTTGAACATGATGCTGGGGTTGAAGTCGATGGGGGGAGGCGTCCCACCATTGGACATGTCATCATCCTCAAAGTTTGTCCGTTTGTACCTCTGTCCTGACATCTGTAACACAACACAACAATCAGTGCATGACAGACACACACACACACACACACACACACAGACACAGACAGACATTAGATGTCATTAATATAGAAATTCTGCTAACACAGATGAACGGAAAAACAGACAAAACATGAAACATTTATAATATCTACATAATAATAATAATAATAATAATAATAATAATAATAATAACACCTATTAAATTTACATTAAATAATATTTTATATATTATACAACACAGTGCAATTTAATAAGATGAAAAACACTGAATAACAAGTTTATATAATAATGATCGTGATGATAACAATGACGATGATGTTAATATTAATACTGATTTTGATAGAAGATCATTCTGTGATATTCAAACATAGGACAGCGGTCTAACCACTGAACTGCAGGTCTTTCCTCATCAAACATTTTGTAAACAGTTTGTAAACATTTTGTAAACAGTTTGTAAACATTTTGTAAACATTTTGTAAACATTTTGTAAACAGATCTGAAACCTATCTGAACAAACTGATCTCTGACACTTACTCTAATCCATGCTAATCCAAAACCTTTTAAAAAAATGTCTTTTTCTGACAGATGTACACCAGTGCAACATTTGTAAAAAATCAAAAATCAATATTCACAGTTTTATTTACATCTGAGCTGTGTGGTGGGTGACTGTACATACACACTCTGATAATTACATGTGTACTCACAGACACACACTGTCTGTCTGTCTGTCTGTATATATTTATAAATCCATTTATATATCTATTTCTCTGAGTGAGTGTGTATACAGACATACATAAATTAATAAACATACATCATCTTCTTCTTTTTTAAATGTATTTATTTATTTATTTGTTTATTTATTATTTATTAAATATATCAGTTGGAACCTGAAAATACTGATACATTTTGCCTCCATTTTGTCCAGTGTTGTTTGTGTCAAATTATATTTATTAATAGAACACTTATGAATAGCAAAGTTTTACTCTTGTGCTTACAGTAAACACAATTCTCTGAAACTTGTACACAATCAAATTAATTGAGAGAGACAAGAAATGACAGAATTACATGCAGAGAAAAGATTACAATTAACAAACCAACGTAAATAGAAGTCTGAGACCTGAGAAAGCAGGCTGCAACCTGTCAGAAACACACACAGAAATAAAACCTTTTGTTAAATAATTTTATTAGAAACAGAACATCAGTGTACACATGTTGATGTTTTATTTTAAGTTCATGACAATGGTTTGATTATATCGTATTGTCTCACTTTAAAAACCTCACTTTGCTCTGATGTGTCTACAGGGAGAACTGACTTCTCCACATTTTTCTAGTCCAGTGTAAACCCTGCACAGCTAAACCTTTACACAGTTAAACCTTTACACAGCTAAACCTTTACACAGTTAAACCTTTACACAGCCAAACCTTTACACAGCTAAACCTTTACACAGCCAAACCTTTACACAGCCAAACCTTTACACAGTTAAACCTTTACACAGTTAAACCTTTACACAGTTAAACCTTTACACAGTTAAACCTTTACACAGCTAAACCTTTACACAGTTAAACCTTTACACAGTTAAACCTTTACACAGCCAAACCTTTACACAGCCAAACCTTTACACAGCTAAACCTTTACACAGCTTATCTGAAGAAAACTCTTCTATTAATTTTGAATTAGCAAGTTCGATATGTTGATTTTTTTTATGTCAGTCTGTCATTTATGACAAATTCAATAAGAAATGTAAAATGTGCAGCATACGTATTTATGCAGACTTCTGCTTTTCACACAAAATCTAATTGAGTGAGTTCACTTAGGTGTCAGTAGACACACTAATAATAATCTAGATCATTTAGATGTATGTAGTAACTACAAAAAATATGACATCATCATTTATTAATAAATGAAAAGAAGTGAGATCATTTCATCTCACACAGTGGTTTAATTGCATGCAAGTTGCTGCTATTGTTTAAGAAGTGATTGTACTGGCAAATTTGTATGCCGATGTTGACAAAACTAATTACTGATACAATTTGTCTTTTTTGTTTTGGAATTTACACCCGAAATCCGAAGTAGACAAAGACAGTGACTTTTTTATCACAACCTGTAGGATTACAGTACAGAGAAGAAGGCTTTGGTGATATAAAACAACAAAATTAAAATCTGGATTAGACAGGATTGTGTTAATAACAGATTAACAGACCTTGAAACAGTGTCAGCTTACACAAATCTTATTAGTCAAATTATGTATGTGCGTACATATGTATGAGTGTATGTGTGTGTGGGGGTAAGTGTGTGTATGTACAAGTATATTTTTATATTAATTTATGTATGTACACATATATGAATGTATTTATGTATGTACACATATATGAATGTATATATGTATGTATAACTGCATGCATATATGAATGCTTGTATGAATGCACATATGTACATATGTATGTACATATGTATATATGTATGTACATCTTTATATATGTATGTATAATTGTTTATAAATATATATATATGTGTGTTTGTGTGTGTGTGTGTGTGTGTGTGTGTGTGTGTGTGTGTGTGAGTGCATGTTTTATGAATATATCTCATGTTTATTAACAGTTAAAAAACTCAGTATTTAAATGTGTTATATACTGACAAGTATAAAGTACACTGTAATGACATTTAGTATGTACAATCACATCTCTTTAACCAAGCAGAATTGCAATATGTAATTAGATAAATTAGGAGAAAAACTAGACACAGAAAGTTGTGGAATGTTAGATGTGTGTAAAGACACTGTGACAGTAGAAGTGATATCCTTCACACCGGTGTGCGATAACTCAGATAACACACTAGTTTTATGTTACTAAAAAAAAAAAAAAAAAAAAAAAAAAAAAAAAAAAATAAAAAAAAATAAAAATAAAAATAAAAATTAAAATAAAAATAAAAATAAAAAAAAAAATAAAAATAAAATAAAATAAATAAATAAATAAATCAATAAAAGCAAAACCATGAATTAATGTAAAACTAAAAATGTTTGAGTAATAGTTGTAAATGTAGTGGTAGTATAGTGGTGATATTAGTAATAGTAATAATGGTAATAGTAGTAGCAGTAGTTTTATGGTGGTGACAGTAATAAATAATACCAGTAGTGGGTAGTGGTGGTGGTAGTAGAAAAGATGTAGTTGTAGTAGTAGTAGTAGTAGTAGTAGTAGTAGTAGTAATGATAAAATAGTAGTGTGACAGTAGTAATAGTAGTAGTTAATGTAATCATACTAGTCACAGTAGTAGTCATTGTAGTAGTTTAAATAGTAGTAGTATGAGTAATATAGTGTGTGAGTAGAATAGTAATGATAAAAGTGAGTGATGGTTGTAGTTGTGGTAGTTGTAGCAGTCATAGTCAGAGTTGTAATATGAGATGCAACAGTACTAGTAATAGTGATATCTGTGTAGTTGTACTAGCATCAGTAATAGTGATTGTAATAGCAAAAATGACAGTGTTGGAATTAATAATGGAATTATAAGCAACGGGGCTAGTAACACATACATAATATATGATGATATTGCACAGCAAAGAGCTGATATATCACAGAGGGTAGAAAAGGTTTTTAAAATGAATCTGTTTTGAGA
The DNA here is from genome assembly GCA_012295275.1 of Chrysomallon squamiferum. Taxonomy (NCBI): domain Eukaryota; kingdom Metazoa; phylum Mollusca; class Gastropoda; order Neomphalida; family Peltospiridae; genus Chrysomallon; species Chrysomallon squamiferum. Next base: position 14,053,990 of record CM022674.1, read on the forward strand.
ACAGACTGTCTGTTTGTGACGTAAAGTGAACAGACTGTGTGTGATGTAAAGTGAACAGACTGTGTGTGATGTAAAGTGAACAGACTGTGTGTGATGTAAAGTGAACAGACTGTCAGTGTGTGATGTAAAGTGAACAGACTGTGTGTGTGATGTAAAGTGAACAGACTGTGTGTGTGTGATGTAAAGTGAACAGACTGTCTGTGTGTGATGTAAAGTGAACAGACTGTGTGTGATGTAAAGTGAACAGACTGTGTGATGTAAAGTGAACAGACTGTCAGTGTGTGATGTAAAGTGAACAGACTGTGTGTGTGATGTAAAGAGAACAGACTGTCTGTGTGTGATGTAAAGTGAACAGACTGTGTGTGTGTGATGTAAAGTGAACAGACTGTCTGTGTGTGATGTAAAGTGAACAGACTGTGTGTGATGTAAAGTGAACAGACTGTGTGTGTGTGATGTAAAGTGAACAGACTGTGTGTGTGATGTAAAGAGAACAGACTGTCTGTGTGTGATGTAAAGTGAACAGACTGTGTGTGTGTGTGATGTAAAGTGAACAGACTGTCTGTGTGTGATGTAAAGTGAACAGACTGTCAGTGTGTGATGTAAAGTGAACAGACTGTGTGTGTGATGTAAAGTGAACAGACTGTGTGTGTGATGTAAAGAGAACAGACTGTGTGTGATGTAAAGTGAACAGACTGTGTGTGTGTGTGTGATGTAAAGTGAACAGACTGTCTGTGTGTGATGTAAAGTGAAATGACTGTGTGTGTGTGATGTAAAGAGAACAGACTGTCTGTGTGTGATGTAAAGAGAACAGAATGTGAGTGATGTAGAGTGAACAGACTGTCTGTGTGTGATGTAAAGAGAACAGACTGTGAGTGATGTAAAGTGAACAGACTGTGTGTGATGTAAAGTGAACAGACTGTGAGTGTGATGTAAAGTGAACAGACTGTGTGTGATGTAAAGTGAACAGACTGTTTGTGATGTAAAGTGAACAGACTGTGTGTGATGTAAAGTGAACAGACTGTGAGTGATGTAAAGTGAACAGACTGTGAGTGATGTAAAGTGAACAGACTGTGAGTGATGTAAAGTGAACAAACTGTGTGTGATATAAAGTGAACAGACTGTGAGTGATGTAAAGTGAACAGACTGTCTGTGTGTGAAGTAAAGTGAACAGACTGAGTGATGTAAAGTGAACAGACTGTGTGTGTGTGTGATGTAAAGTGAACAGACTGTGTGTGTGTGATGTAAAGTGAACAGACTGTGTGTGTGTGTGATGTAAAGTGAACAGACTGTCTGTGTGTGAAGTAAAGTGAACAGACTGAGTGATGTAAAGTGAACACTGTCTGTGTGTGATGTAAAGTGAACAGACTGAGTGATGTAAAGTGAACAGACTGTGTGTGATGTAAAGTGAACAGATTGTGAGTGTGTGATGTAAAGTGAACACTGTCTGTGAGTGATGTAAAGAGAACAGACTGTGAGTGATGTAAAGTGAACAGACTGTGTGTGATGTAAAGTGAACAGACTGAGTGATGTAAAGTGAACAGACTGAGTGATGTAAAGTGAACAGATTGTGAGTGTGTGATGTAAAGTGAACAGACTGTGAGTGATGTAAAGTGAACAGACTGTCTGTGTGTGATGTAAAGTGAACAGACTGTCTGTGTGTGATGTAAAGTGAACAGACTGTGTGTGCTGTAAAGTGAACAGACTGTGTGTGATGTAAAGTGAACAGACTGTCTGTGTGTGATGTAAAGTGAACAGACTGTTTGTGTGTGATGTAAAGTGAACAGACTGTGTGTGATGTAAAGTGAACAGACTGTCTGTGTGTGATGTAAAGTGAAAAGACTGTGTGTGATGTAAAGTGAACAGACTGTCTGTGTGTGATGTGAAGAGAACAGACTGTCTGTGTGTGATGTAAATAAACACAAGTAAATACACTGGTTACATTGCTCTACAAACATGTTGCACTGTCATCAAATAACCATTTGTCTTAAACAAACTACGAGACTTGGGTTTTATTACACCATATCCTGTTTTATTAGTAAAAGTAATATATTATTGTAGAGAACAGAGAGAGAGAGAGAGAGAGAGAGAGAGAGAGAGAGAGAGAGAGAGAGAGAGAGAGAGAGAGAGAGAGAGAGAGAGAGAGAGAGTTCAGTACAGAGAGAAATGAGAGTAAAGGAGAATTAAGGAAGAATAAAATTTAAGACAAGACAAGGAGAGAGAAAAGAAAACATAAACATGCACACTGACTGTCTCACACACAGACACACACTCACAAACACACATACATGCAGACACACACAGATACATACACACATACACAGACACAAACACACAAACACACACAGACACATACACAGACACAAACAAACATACACATAGACACACACACACAAACACATACACAGACACATACAGACACACACACACATAAACACACATACTCACAGACAGACTGACAAACACACACAAACACATATTCTAACTGGTTATTCTCCCTCCATTCTGGACTTAAACAAATTAATAACACACTGTGCATTAATAACTGTTATTCTGTGAAACATCAAACTCAACCTGCTGTGTAAGTGAACAAACTAACCACACAGGGATTTCGTTACCATGGTGTTCACTGTATTTATAGCCAGGTTAACAACTTCAGTTAAACCTCAAATTCTTTTCAAATCTTCATTTTCAGATTTTCCATTATATTTCTAATTTTTTTAAAATTATTGCTAAGAACCTTTTTATATTTTAATTTCATTGTGAAATGAAAGAAGATGAAAAATGTTTAAAACAAAATGAAAGGAAATTAAAAACAAGATTTACCTTTTTTATTTATTTATTTTTTATTTCTTCTCAATATTTTATTCCAGCTCTGTATTTTGATCTGGTTATTAAGAGTTCACCTCAATACCCAGCTATTTTATTTTTCAATCACTATAATTTTTATTTATTACAGAACTCTGTATATATATTGTTTTTCGTTATAGTTTTAGTTATTGCTTCACACCGAGACTATCTGATTAACACAGATTAATTATTTCATTCACTGTTCATTCATCAAACATTAATTTATTATTTGTCAGAATTTATTAATTCACTAATTACTTGTCACAGGTGATTCATTCATTCAATCTCAAATCACTTATCATACATGAGTTAAATAATTAATTTATTTAATGATGTAGATTACAGAAACTTGTTATTACACTGAATGAAATACCTCACAGAAACTATTACTGTTAGGTTATCATCATCATCATCAGTATTATTATTGTTTTTGTTATTATTGTTGTTGTTTTGTTATTGTTATTATAGCTATTATTATTATTGTTATTGTTATTGTTATTTGTTGTTGTTGTTGTTGTTGTTGTTGTTGTTGTTATTCACGGTTCAGGATAACTAACCTATAATACTTGCTCAACCAGACTACTACTACCACCACTACCACTACTGCTACTACTACTACAGTACATTAGGTATACATTATTATTAGTGTAAGAAGATAGGTGAAACAGACTGTGGTGTTTTAGTTGACACTTGCACAGTGTACAGTTACACACAGTGTACAGTTACACACAGTGTACAGGTACACACAGTGCACAGTTACACACAGTGCACAGTTACACACAGTGCACAGTTACACACAGTGCACAGTTACACACAGTGCACAGTTACACACAGTGCACAGGTACACACAGTGCACAGTTACACACAGTGGACAGTTACACACAGTGGACAGTTACACACAGTGTACAGGTACACACAGTGCAGTTACACACAGTGTACAGGTACACACAGTGGACAGTTACACACAGTGCACAGTTACACACAGTGCAGTTACACAGTTACACACAGTGTACAGTTACACACAGTGTACAGTTCAATCAAGTAACAGAGACACAAAACATTTGTATACTCTCATACCATTCAGTGGATGTCCTGATTTTGTGGTGGTCTTTTGTTTGAGTGTATCCACCAGGAACAGAAGTAGATAGATTATACAGACAGATATGAAAGACAGATAGAAAGAAAGAGAAAAAGAAGGAGAGAAAGAAGAGAAATTGAATTGTAGGGAAAGAGAGAACATGAAAGACACAGAGGGGATGGAGAGGGAAAAAAAAAAAAAAAAAAAAAGAAGAGGGATCAAAGGAAAGAAACAGAGAGAGAGAGAGAGAGAGAGAGAGAGAGAGAGAGAGAGAGAGAGAGAGAGAGAGAGAGAGAGAGAGAGAGAGAGAGAGAGACCTGGAAAAGATGAATAGAACATTGTGTGAATATGCTAGAATGTTTTCTGTTTTATGCACACATAAATCTGTATGGACACTAAACTTCATTACATTCAAACCATTTCAAACTGTAAGCTTTTAACTATTTAAATACAGCATGTATTTACATTATAAAAATATAAATATATCTGTTTGTGTGCAATCCATACTAAAATGTGTTTAATTACTTATTGTTGTCGATGAAAATTCAAATGCACAGTACAGAATATGCTATTTATTATTAACAGATAAATACTTGCATTAACACACACACACACACACATATACAGACAGAAACACAGAGAGACACATACACACATACAGACAGAAACATACACACATACAGGCAGAAACACACACATACACAAACAAAACACAGGAACATAAGCATTCAAACATTAAGAAAAAAAAAATTAACATTCACATCACAGTAACATTTAAATATTAAAAACGACAAAATAATTAATTACCGGCAAATCCATGATTAGTATCTGATCCACTGTGTCGGCAACTGATCCACTGATCCAAACAAACAGTAGAAAAAAAACTGAGACAAAAAATTCTAAATTTTCATGAAAACAAAAATTCCTTTCTACTTTAGCTGGACAAATTTCAATCTCTCGACTCAGAAATTTAATCTGAATCTTCACTAATCACATCTCACGTTTTCTCACCAGAGGTCTCTGTCATCAAAAAGCAGCAGACGTCTAAATTAGGAAGCAAAAACAATCAAAGCAACAACCTTGACCTTGCTGAATGTAACAGTCCGTTTGCAATGTTACGTTTTGTCTCTTCACTGCAGAGACGATGTGAGTGTGTGCCTGCGCATCGTCGTTTCGAATAAGTCACACGATGATGAGATCAGTAATAACGTTGTCGTCCTCATGCACGCAGATGTATAATGCAAACAGTGGAAGGCGATGCCTTTGAGCTCAGACAGAAATCAATACAAGAGTACAGCTGCCATAACAAGTAGAATCTGACCAAATAACAGGCTACACAGAACAGTGTATATTTAAATATATTACATATACATATATTTATATACCTCACAGAAACACACTAAACAGGCTACACAGAACAGTGTATATTTAAATATATTACATATACATATATTTATATACCTCACAGAAACACACTAAACAGGCTACACAGAACAGTGTATATTTAAATATATTACATATACATATATTTATATACCTCACAGAAACACACTAAACAGGCTACACAGAACAGTGTATATTTAAATATATTACATATACATATATTTATATACCTCACAGAAACACACTAAACAGGCTACACACAACAGTGTATATTTAAATATATTACATATACATATATTTATATACCCTCACAGAAACACACTAAACAGGCTACACACAACAGTGTATATTTTAATATATTACATATACATATATTTATATACACAGAAACACACTAAACAGGCTACACAGAACAGTGTATATTTAAATATATTACATATACATATATTTATATACCTCACAGAAACACACTAAACAGGCTACACAGAACAGTGTATATTTAAATATATTACATATACATATATTTATATACAAATGAAAAACACTAAAAAGGCTACACAGAACACAGTGTATATTTAAATATATTACATATACATATATTTATATACCTCACAGAAACACACTAAACAGGCTACACAGAACAGTTTATATTTAAATATATTACATATACATATATTTATATACCTCACAGAAACACACTAAACAGGCTACACAGAACAGTGTGTGTATATATATATATATATACAAATGAAATAAAAATACACAACACAATAGTATATATTTAAATATATTTATATACCTCACTCTTTCAGACACATAATAAACATATACACACAAACTAAATAAGGAAACATAACAATATACATATTTAAATATGTTACTATATATATATATATATCACTGCCAGACAGACAGATACATAGATATATGGATAAAGAGATAGACAAACAGACAGATATATAGCTAGATGAAGACAAACATATAGACAGATAGTTGGGACAGAGTTATTATTCCTGTTACATTCAACATTTCTGTGCAACATTTCTTACTTCAGTCAGCTTTCACACTCATCAAGTTTTACTACAATCAAGTCAAACTATAATCAAGTTTACTTTAGTCAAGTTTTACTACAATTAAATTTTACTATAAGCAAGTCTTGCTTTAGTCAAGTTTTACTATAATCAATTTTACTATAGTCAGTCTTATTTAATTCAAGTCTTACTTTACTATAATTTGCAGTGATATTTTATTACTGACTGCTAAAGAAAAAGTATTATTTTACACAACCATAATCAGATTGAATGTGTGTTTCTGTGTGTCTGTATGTGCATTCATGCGTATATGTTTGTATAATGGGGTGACTGAGTGAGGTATATGTACACACACACACTTGTAGACCCAAGTGTATGTGTGTGTGTGTGTGTGTGTGTGTGTGTCTGTGTATTTGTATATGTGTGTGTGTATGAGTCTATATGTGTGTATGTTGAATGTAACTACTACATATGCAAAATGTATCACAAACACACAGTGAATAAAGCATTGTATTAAACCCATAATTACCTCATCTGCGTCCATACTGAACAAATTTGATTCCAGATATCTCAGGACACTGACTGTTGGTAAAGAGCTGTGAAATATCTGTGTGTAAGCCACACTCACAAGTAAGCAAATGTGACAGACATGAGAATGGTGTGTAATATATACACAAAAACTTTGATTTGACAGACAATGTCACACAGAAATGCTACGTGTGCTGGGTGGAGTAATACTGAAATCTAATACACACATAAGGAAAAGACAATTCATTATCCCATTAAGTGATTAATATTTGACTGTGACAGTGATCTATAAAAAATTACTTTCACTTTTACTAAATTTGTTTTTGAATTTTTGCTGCTTATTAAAGAGACTTTTTTACACTTTATTTGAGGCAGGATGCTCCTTGTTTGCTTGCTGATTTCAAACTGTTGAACGTCTCATAGTTCATGATACTCATTCTTTAATAAACTGTTCAAAAATTTAGTTTTGTGCTTTTAAAAAACTAAAAAAAAACCTACTATTATGCCTTTAATTTTTTTTTTTACAGTTTGAACTGTTCCCTTTAATAAACTATTAAAAATGTAGCATTGCACCTTTAATAAAGTGTTAAAAAATTACCATTGTACCTTTAATATTGTGTTAAAAAGTTTATGTGCTTTTAATAAACTGTTAAAAAGTAAGTATTGTACCTTTGAGAATCAGATCCACAGGTAGATGTAGCTTTAACAATGATTTTCACTAAACATGTATTTTGTTTGCGCAGTTAACAAGACTTGGTAATTACCCAGTCTAATTAAGAAAATGACAACACAAACACACACTGTTCTAATTAGTAGCATACAGTATTACACAGATTGCTGTACAAACAGTATCACTGTAACTAGTTAATAACTGACACATGATAAATGTGGGAATATATATTTATGTATATATATATATAAGTATGTGTATATGTATGTGTATGTGTATGTATGTATATGTGTGTATATGTGTGTATATGTGTATGTATGTGTATGTATGTGTATGTATGTGTATGTATGTGTATGTATGTGTAAGTATGTATATATATGTATATATATATATAATTTTAAAAAATGGGGAAACTTCTCATAAACTGAGATGTGCACACTGGATATGGATGAATATCCTGGAGCTCTGTTATGAACGGGAAATAAAATAAACTAAAATAAAATCATATACATTAATTATTTAATTTATTAATTAATCTAAACCAATCCATTTACTAATGCTATTTAACTTATTAATTAATCTAAATTAATGAATATTTAACAACATCCCAGCATGAAAACATATGCAAGGTAAACCTGTTAACTAAAACTGTTTTATTTATTGATGGATCTGAACTGAACCTTACTAATCAATAAGTAAACAGAAATTCTGTACATGAGAGGGTAAAGAAATTATAAAAGACCACTGCTTTAAGCCAAAACCCACACTGCGTTTTAATTACCAGCAACCAATATATCTTCACTACTGCATCTAATAAAGAGGGTGACATTAAAATCTCCTTTTGGCATTTGAAGACATTCCTTGACGGTAATTCTCCATGATTAAAAGAAAATTTGATGCCAAGGAAGAAAGGTTATTGACCATCAGTGCTGATGGCATATTGAAAAAAAAAAAAAAATCAATTAATTTTTAAAATAAAAGATTCGCAAAGAATATTCCCTAAAACATTTTTTAAAAAATCAGAAATAATAATAATACTTTACGAAAAAAAAAAAAGATATAAAGAAAAGCAATGATGGTTTTTTTTTCCAATCTTGTTTAGAGTATTGATTTTTCTAAGAATTCCTGTTTCCTGCCAGAAAAATGTTGCAGTGAATATATTTAGTGTGAAGTTGGTTAGTTGACACTTGAGAACAGACACACAGACATACAGACATACAGACAATACTCATGTGTATATGTCAGCCATAAACACATATATTCAGACATAAACAATCTACAGGTGTATAAGAGTATTCAAGAGCAGAAAGACACAAACAGAAACTATACAGACTCACAGACACAGACCATTTATGTGTAGGAACATATCAGACAAACAGACAGACAGACACTCTACAACTGTAGAAGAAAATATTCAGACATACAGACTAACAGACAGTCTACATGTGTTTAACAATATGTGAAGTCTACAGACACACAGACAATTTACACATTTTTAAGACTGTTAAAAGTGGATTCACGTTTTGCTTGTTTTAAACAGATCAGTTCGTTTCCTTCTTCATTTTTATTTATTTTGAGGAATGGTGGATAGTTAGATGATCAATAGATAAATGGATAGCGTAATGGATGAATGAATAAATACATAGATGGATTAATAGATGGATGATATGGTAGCATATATTTTATATTTGTTTAAGTTGTAATATTTTGAGAATAAATGAAGTTTTATTTTGCTTTAAGAAAGAAATGTGTACAAGAGTACATTTTATTCAACAACACAACAGTGTATTTCAGTATTAATGGTTATCAGTCAAAACACACACACACACACACACACACACACACACACACACACACACTAATGCTATATCTCATACACATATCTGAAAGCAAACAGATTTTCTCTACTGAAAGAGTAAAAATCAGTTGACTGTGATTAGAAAAGATTTACATCTGCTGCTCTAAAGAAACAGAAAAGACTGCACAAGACATGATAGTATTTAATAAACTGGGTTTGGAGCACTATCTAGAATGGGAAAACAGCCCAATGGGAGAAGCAAGAACTAATCCTCTGTCCACCGTTACACTACCACACAACATCAACACAAACAACTTGCTGCAAGAAGAAATAATAAGCACATGTGACAGAGGGATGGACACACAGACAGACAGACAGTGGATGAATACCAGTGAGACAACACATCATACCTGTTTCATCTGAATATCAAACATGATTCAATCTTGAATGGTAAACTAAAAAAATCAAACAATACATCAACATTAACTACCAACTTTATCTGAAGGTCACGGTTTAGGGTCACTCTTCTCAGGTCAAATTAGTGACCTCAGGGAGATTTTGTTTTAGCAGTTTTTAATTTAAATAAAAAAATATGTACTAAAATGATAAATCATTTTAAAAACTGAACATTAGAGCCTCAGTCTGTATGTACATTTCTGTGTCTGTTATGTAGATATGTATTTATATGTATGTATATGTATGTACATATATGTATGTATGTATATGTATGTATGTATATGTTCATGTATGAAGGTATGTATTGTACAAACATTATTCACATATATGTCTATAATGTGTGTATTTATAAGTCTAAATTTAGTAAATTTTAAGACTTAGTAAGTATGTGAAATGAAATGTTTTTTTGTATTCACTGATTAAACTATTACTAGCAGTTGTCTGTTTTCATTTTACAGAAATTTCTTCTAGATTATTAGTATTATTGTTATATCTGTTAGTAATTTATGTGAATGTATATTTTTAATAATTTTTAAAATTAACATAATATTTTTTACACTACCCTATCTAACCTGTTTTGTATTACACTTTATTAAATAAAATAATGTTTTGCAGTTTCTGTTGTTTTTAGTTGTTGTTTTTTTGTTTGTTTTGTGTTGTTTTTTGTGTTGTTTTGTGGGTTTTCTAAATAAATAATTAAAAAAACAAAAACACACACACAATAAATACAATATATTATTAGCAAATAGTATGCTATTAATTTGGTATATACATATACATAAACACATAAACACACACACACACTTTATGTATATACTTGCATATATAATTATGTGTATGTATGTGTGTCATAATAATAATAATAATAATAATAATAATAATAATAATAATAATAATAATCAAAACAAAATATAAACAAACAAAAGAAAAAAGTTAAAAGAATCCGTTCTGATCAAATAAAGACAACACTTCATGTTGTCTTTACATTCTGTCGTTAATAACAAAACTGCAGTTTGATAAATAAATTAAAATATTCATCTTAGAAACGAAGAGATGAAAACTGTTCATTAATTTGCGTGTGAGTACTTGTCTGTGGCTTGACCTTTTCTATAATCAATGATTCAAACGAAGCCTGCGAACATTCTACACGACATTTTTTTTTTTTTCAAGTACTGTTTCGCTTACCATGCAACCAGGAGACGCCGGCTTCGTTCGGAAATGGGTTCAAATCTCTCACTGTGCTGTGAAATTGTCATCGTTTACGCTTGTCGGTCATCGGAGATGCGAAGCTGAGTTCATCCGCCATTTTCCCCAAGCGCCGATGTTTCTGACAGAATGAAAACAAACAAACGTTTTTTTGTCTTCAGTCGTAGGAACCGTGCACTGTCGACCTCTTTTACAGCAACACGAGTTGTCTCCCTTCCACTACAGTTCAAGCATGGAAGGCTTAGCGAGTTTTTAAAATAACGATGAGTAATCGGTTATAAACCCTCTCGCAAATTTTTGTTTTGTAGAAGGCATAAATGAAATTGATTAATGTGGTTTCTTTTATAATCATCATCATTATTATTATATTAATATTATTACAGCTGCTACTACTATTACTATCACTACCATTATTATATTATTATTATTATTATTATTATTATTATTTATTTATTTATTTATTTATTTATTAACATAATTTTTTTTAAAGTTATTTTGCATGAAATATGATATTACAAAAATCAATAAAAAATCACTGTAAATGATAGCCAGTCAGATGGTTTAAATTTGTCAAGTGAAGTCGTGTATATCTATCTATAAATAGATACTATTGTGTAGGCTAATAAAACATGTTCTACTTTTTCAGAATAAAAGTTTAAAAAGAAAGATGTGTTCCGTTTTAGAGGCGTTTCAAAAGATAGTTTAATGCACGTTTAACTGAATTAAAACATTAAGAAAAATATATTTAATTCAGTAAATTAAAGATTGATAAGAAATATTGCTTAATGAATATTAAAAGTTAATTTAATTTAATACTTTGATAGAATTAAATTATTAACGAAGATATTTAAATTTATTGCCTTAATGTTGACAGATTTACTTTGTTTGACTTAATTTTTGGTACCTAATCAAACAAAATAGTGTATATACTTTTCATACGATTAATAAATTGATTTTCGATCTTCTTGAAGTAGAAGTATACATACTGCCGACTAAAGAATACACAGTCTATGTTTTACCAAGGATAACGTTGCTGCAGCCGTAGTAGCTGCTGTCTGAACATCTATAGCGTTTCTTTTTCTTTTGACACGAGCTGGTTAAGAGATCGTACTGAAAAGGAAAATCTTCAAAAACAGTAAACAATGAACCCTGGCACGTGCAAATCTTTAATTTCAGGGCAAAGGGAGAATCTTAACCATGTCGTAATTCAACATTTCTTATGTCATTATACTTAACTCACTGACCAGACAGGCTCATTTTAGTAACGGTACAGAAATCTCTGTTTCCAATCTCTGCTGGCTAAGTGTGGCGAGGTTTTGAACAGTTGGGCTTAGTTCGGGGTTTTGGGTTGGTGAATGACTTTGAAGTATAGTTTCCCTAAAATCTGTGGGGTGGGAAGAATGTTATTAGACAAGGCATGATGCGTCTGTATAATTGTATACACATGCGTGTACTCACCTGCTTACATTTTCTAACTACGCATACATGTATATATATTCTTTATAAATATCTGTTTTAGAAACTGTATGTATATATTTGTATACATTAAGTAACTTTTTTGTTATATATATCTGTGCATGCATATATGTATAGAAAACTTAAAATATAAATCAATAAATAATAAATAAATAAATTTGCGAATCTATCGAAAGTGTGTCATGCAGAGCAAAAACTGTTGCTAACAAAATGTTAGGAAAGAAAAGTAAATACTATATCAGTTATTCCTCATAATAATAATAATAATAATAATAATAATGATAATAACGATGGTGATGATGATTTTGATGATGATGATGATGATAAGAAGAAGGAGAAAAAAAAAGGAGAAGAAATATGAGAATTTATATGAAAAAAGTTAAATATAAAATAAATAAATACAACATGAGAAGTCACCTGGTGAGTGATGACACACCTCTCAGAGTGGCTAATACGGGAAATGTGTTCCTGGGGGCCTGTTCACACAGGTACAGAACTTAATTACATCAATTTTCTTTTTTCATTCAAAACCAGTATTAGACTGGATGAAGGGAGGCAACTGCACAAAACAAAACAATGTTCACGAACAAGTTTTCTTATACTACTACAACTCTGCATTTTGACTGAAAGTTAGAAAGAAATGTTTTGAAAGTCATTCACACAAAACAAGTAAAATTCTTACTTCATTGTTTTAACGTTTTGAGATATTTTTACTGTCCTTGTGAGTATTTTTAGTGCAAATTATAAATTATCTGAATCTGAGTCTGAGCTGGGAGTACAATTTCCATTAAAAAAACATGGGAGGGGGGTGATTTTATTAGACCAGCACCAGCCGGGACATTTACTGGGCCCTGCAAGAGTAAACAGCACAACTTGAACTTGTACACTGAGTCAGAACAGACGAACAGACGAACAGACTCAGTGTTTCAACAAGCAGCTGTTTGTACTTAAAACACTTGAAGTGAGTGATAAAAAAACACTGTGAGAGACTTCAGTGTTTGGGGTGACAGAACCATGGAAACGTGACGTGTACTGCTTTAAAAAGACACAGACTGGCGGGTGAAAGCTCGGTAGCTGACAGACACTGGCGTGTGAAAGCTGGGTAGCTGACAGACACTGGCGTGTGAAAGCTGGACAGCTGACAGACTCTGGCGGGTGAAAGCTGGGTAGCTGACAGACTCTGGCGTGTGAAAGCTGGGTAGCTGACAGACACTGGCGTGTGAAAGCTGGGTAGCTGACAGACACTGGCGTGTGAAAGCTGGGTAGCTGACAGACACTGGCGTGTGGCTGGGTAGTTGACAGACACTGGCGGGTGGAAGCTGGGTATCTGACAGACACTGGCGTGTGAAAGCTGGGTAGCTGACAGACACTGGCGTGTGAAAGCTGGGTAGCTGACAGACACTGGCGTGTGAAAGCTGGGTAGCTGACAGACACTGGCGTGTGAAAGCTGGGTAGCTGACAGACACTGGCGTGTGAAAGCTGGGTAGCTGACAGACACTGGCGTGTGAAAGCTGGGTAGCTGACAGACACTGGCGTGTGAAAGCTGGGTAGCTGACAGACACTGGCGTGTGAAAGCTGGGTAGCTGACAGACACTGGCGTGTGAAAGCTGGGTAGTTGACAGACACTGGCGGGTGAAAGCTGGGTATCTGACAGACACTGGCGTGTGAAAGCTGGGTAGCTGACAGACACTGGCGTGTGAAAGCTGGATATCTGACAGACACTGTAGAGTGCAGATGGCTCAGACGAACTATTGTCCCCCTGTGTGTATGACTGAAATGAAGAGAAGGATTCTTAAACCTTGTTCAACCAAACAGACACGCAACTGCTTCTGAATATGTACAATGAACACTCAGCTTATAGTTAGCTCTCTCTCTCTCTCTCTCTCTCTCTCTCTCTCTCTCTCTCTCTCTCTCTCTCTCTCTCTCTCTCTCTCTCTCTCTCTCTCTCTCTCTCTCTCTCTTTCTGTCTCTCTCTCTTTGTCTCCTCTTTCTCTCTCTCTTTCTCTCTCTCTCTTTCTCTCCTCTTTCTCTCTCTTTCTTTCTCTCTCTTTCTGTCTCTCTCTCTTTGTCTCCTCTTTCTCTCTCTCTCTCTCTCTCTCTCTCTCTCTCTCTCTCTCTCTCTCTCTCTCTCTCTCTCTCTCTCTCTCTCTCTCTCTCTCTCTCTCTCTCTCTCAACAGACTTGACGACATTTTCTGCCGCTGAAAATGACGCAAATTTGTCCACCTCAGTCAGAATCTTTTCACGCGACAAATGTGGACAGTTAAATGTGTGAATACGCTACAGCTGCTCGTACAACTCACGTAGATCTGACAAACCGCAGTTCACGGCTAATTAACGTTAATACAGTGAGCAGTTTTATTACGTCACAGTAAGCAGTTTCAAACAGATTCATTTTGCGATTCATTATTTCATTTATTTACTTGTGTGCGTGTATGTGTGTTTGTGTGCTTGCACACACACAAAACAAATTTCGAAACTCATTTTTTGGTGAAAATATATTCCTTGTGTAGCTAACTTTGGCAAACACTAAAATATTTAAAAATGGCTTAAAATAATTATAATAATTAATATAAAAAAAATAAAATAAAAAATACAAAGATGTTCAGCATAGCAGTAAAATTATACTATTTGTCTGATCATCTATTTAAAAAAAAAAAAAAAAGTAATTATGTCTGAATTTATATATTCTCTCTCTCTCTCTCTCTCTCTCTCTCTCTCTCTCTCTCTCTCTCTCTCTCTCTCTCTCTCTCTCTCTCTCTCTCTCTCTCTCTGATCAGTTACATATCTGTATGTTTATAAATTGTATTTCGTTCTTTGTTTCTGTTTGCCTGTGGTATATTTTATTTATCAGATATATTAATTAGTTCTATTACATAGTCACACGCACACACACAGAGACTAGGTCTGTACGCAGAGGTTAGTTTGGAGGTGGATGTGTAATTCACACTGGAATGTTTTAAAATCTTCACTGCCCGAGACACATTTTCCTGCATTTTGGGAAGGAAAATTTTAAATTTTATTTCCTGAGATTATGCCACAACTGAGAAAACTTTACTGAGTTGACGTCATCGGTTTTTTGATATAAATATTTTTTTTTTTTTTTTTTTTGTACACCTCTACGGACGGACCTCGACACACCCAAAGAGACTTACGTAGGCGCACGTGCACACACACTTATAATTAATTACACAGACACGTAACTAAACGCACACACATGCAGATAATTACACCGACGCACATAATTATATTCTTTATAATGGATATTTTATTGATTTAATGTAAAACTTAGCCTCGTTTTCACGGCTAGAAGTCAGAGAGAGGAGTAATAACATCTGTGTACGTCCAGTCCAGTCTTTCATGCTTACACACACCTCACTGCCCCGCTATGAATCGTAAGTTTTAAAAAATAA
>CM022674.1:14074873-14122373 GCA_012295275.1 Chrysomallon squamiferum
AGACCTCAAACGTTGTTTTACATCTTACACAGACCTCAAAGGTTGTTTTACATCTTACACAGAGCTCAAAGGTTGTTTTACATCTTACACAGAGCTCAAACGTTGTTTTACATCTTACACAGACCTCAAAGGTTGTTTTACATCTTACACAGAGCTCAAACGTTGTTTTACATCTTACACAGACCTCAAAGGTTGTTTTACATCTTACACAGAGCTCAAAGGTTGTTTTACATCTTACACAGACCTCAAAGGTTGTTTTACATCTTACACAGACCTCAAAGGTTGTTTTACATCTTACACAGAGCTCAAAGGTTGTTTTACATCTTACACAGAGCTCAAAGGTTGTTTTACATCTTACACAGAGCTCAAACGTTGTTTTACATCTTACACAGAGCTCAAACGTTGTTTTACATCTTACACAGACCTCAAAGGTTGTTTTACATCTTACACAGACATCAAAGGTTGTTTTACATCTTACACAGAGCTCAAAGGTTGTTTTACATCTTACACAGAGCTCAAACGTTGTTTTACATCTTACACAGACCTCAAAGGTTGTTTTACATCTTACACAGAGCTCAAAGGTTGTTTTACATCTTACACAGACCTCAAAGGTTGTTTTACATCTTACACAGAGCTCAAAGGTTGTTTTACATCTTACACAGAGCTCAAAGGTTGTTTTACATCTTACACAGAGCTCAAAGGTTGTTTTACATCTTACACAGACCTCAAAGGTTGTTTTACATCTTACACAGAGCTCAAACGTTGTTTTACATCTTACACAGACCTCAAAGGTTGTTTTACATCTTACACAGAGCTCAAAGGTTGTTTTACATCTTACACAGAGCTCAAAGGTTGTTTTACATCTTACACAGAGCTCAAAGGTTGTTTTACATCTTACACAGACCTCAAAGGTTGTTTTACATCTTACACAGAGCTCAAACGTTGTTTTACATCTTACACAGAGCTCAAACGTTGTTTTACATCTTACACAGACCTCAAAGGTTGTTTTACATCTTACACAGAGCTCAAAGGTTGTTTTACATCTTACACAGAGCTCAAAGGTTGTTTTACATCTTACACAGAGCTCAAAGGTTGTTTTACATCTTACACAGACCTCAAAGGTTGTTTTACATCTTACACAGAGCTCAAAGGTTGTTTTACATCTTACACAGAGCTCAAAGGTTGTTTTACATCTTACACAGAGCTCAAAGGTTGTTTTACATCTTACACAGACCTCAAAGGTTGTTTTACATCTTACACAGACCTCAAAGGTTGTTTTACATCTTACACAGAGCTCAAACGTTGTTTTACATCTTACACAGACCTCAAAGGTTGTTTTACTGCAAATCATTACACTACTGTCTATGAGAAGGTGTAGATAAAATATCCCTTACTGCTAGTTCAAAAGGAGTAGCCCATGATATAGCGGGTTTCCTCTCTTTGTATGTGTAAAATCGTTAACCACTGAAACGTAGTAAAATAAATTGTCTGCAGTTTCACTATGCAATTTACACGTGCTTTGCTTAGATACACACACACACACACACACACACACACACACACACGCGCACACACATTAAAAAGAGATGACGAATGATGATGATGTCGATCATAAATAAATAAATTCTACAAGAACCAGAACTAAAAATAAAATGACAAGAACAGCATTAACCAAACAGTAACTGTGGTGATGGCGATGTTAATAACAACAACAACAACAACATTTTTTTTTTTTTTTTGACAATATTATTGTTCAAACTACCATAATGACATTGTTATTTTTCTGTTTTGGTTCATTACCCATTCTAATTTGTCAAGAACGACAACCACTGCTTCAGTGAAGGTGACAACAAACACAGTAGTCAAACCTGAGATAAAATCAAAACGAGGCGAGACTGTGTATCTTGCCTGTGGTGAGAGGAGCTATAAAGGTATCATACCCAGAAAAGAGTACGACGTGACGTACGAGGTAAGACTAGAATTAATGAGCCAATCATTTCAAGTGTCAGGGTACGTCTACCATGGACATACAGTATAGTAGTATGTTAGTAATAGAAAAGGGAATGTTAGTTTGTTAGTAATAGAAAAGGGAATGTTAATTTGTTAGAAATAGAAAAGATAGCATGTTAGTAAAAGAAAAAAGAATGTTGGACCGTTATTAATAGAAAAGTGTGTTAGTAATGAAAAAAAGATAATGTTAGAATGTTAGTAATAGTAAAGAGTGTGTTAGTATGTTAGTAATATAAAAGATAATGTTAGTTTGTTAGTAACAGAAAAGAATGCTAGTATGTAAATAATAGAAAATATAGAGTTTGCGTTTTATTGATACAAAAAAGAATGTTGGAATGTTAGCAGTTGAAAAGTGCGTTAATAATAAAAAAGGAGTGTTAGTAATAGTAAAGAGTGTTATTATGTTAGTAAAAGAAAAGTTTGTATTATGTAACAGAAAATAGAGGATATACTGGTCAAATAACTTGATTATTATTTTTTTTTTTATTTGTTGTAGTAGTAGAAGATGTAGCAGTAGTAGTAGTAGTAGATGTGGCTGTAGTATTAAACCTTCATTTTAGGGTCCCTTCGATTTTTTGCCTAAATACCGGAACCCTTGTTGGATGGACCGTAAGTCGTCCAACGCCATTTTGTGTCTGCCATATTTTTATCTCGCCGGCTTCCCGAAGTGCGGCACCTCGGATCTTTACACGAAAATTTTCTCTCACCCTGACGTCGTAGCAGGAAGAATGAAGGAAAACTATTGGATGTTCAACAACCGGTTTAATCGTTAGTTTCTATTTTTAGTTATCTCAGCACGCACACACACACACACACACACGCACTCAAAGATACACATACACACTTACATACATTGATAAAGGATACATTCATACACACACACGCGCGCGCGCGCGAACTCAAAGATACACATACACACTTACATACATTGATAAAGGATACATTCATACATACACACACACAGAAACATACTATATATATACATACATACATACATTATATGTATGTGTATGTATATGTATATATGCGTGTGTTGTGTGTACGTGTTTATGTATATATATATATATATGTATGTATATGTATGTGTGTTTATCTGTGTATATGAATATGTTTTTGTACTACAATTGTTTTGTCATAAAATACATTCACTATAATATTAATATACATTCAAACTTTAAATAATAATAATAATAATAATAATAATAATAAATTGTAGATCCTGTTACAGAATCTTCAGTAAGATACTATGCATCATACTACTTTGGAAACGCGACTCAAGAAATTGTTAACAAAACCAGAAACGGCGTGCATAATAAAATAACAGGTAAGACGTATTAGATTAAAACTACAACATCAACAACAACAGCATTAATACAGCACATGCTACTACTACTACTGCTGATAATGTGGCTGCTGCTGCTGCTACTACTAATTTTGCCCATAGAGATATTGGACCATTATCATCATCATTATTGTTATTGTTGGTCGGTTTGGGTTTTTTTTTTTCCCAGAGCGATTTCTGATTATTTTTCTTTTCTCGCCTGTCATTTTACTTTATTTAATTATATAACTACATGCATTACTACTACTACTGCTACTACTATTATTATTATTA
Source organism: Chrysomallon squamiferum (assembly GCA_012295275.1). Lineage (NCBI taxonomy): Eukaryota > Metazoa > Mollusca > Gastropoda > Neomphalida > Peltospiridae > Chrysomallon > Chrysomallon squamiferum. Next base: position 14,078,499 of record CM022674.1, read on the forward strand.
TTATTGTTGATGTTGTTGTTGTTGTTGTTGTTGACGATGATGATGATAGTGATGATGGGAAACCAGTAGTTAACTAACAGTATATTCAGGGGACGGAACTCCATCCACTCTGTGGCAGCTTCCTCACTGGCGACTGGTTCCGGGCAATGAAGACTGCTCAGAGCCGCGGGTGACAACCGCGCAGTACATCAAACACCTCAACCCCGCCTCCAAGTTCATCGTCCTGCTCCGAGACCCGACAGACAGGTAACATACACTCACACACCTTCAGTTTCATGCGCACAAACACATCTATTTATCTACATAGATACAGATATAGACAGATAGATAGATAGATAGATAGATAGATAGATAGATAGATAGATAGATAGATAGATAGATAATTATAGAATTATGAGCACATATTTACTGTGTAACGTACATAGAAAACGTATACAATTGCATACACGTGTATAATATAAACTTATGTTCACACAGGCATTCACGCGTAGCTTTTATACATATTCACAAACAGGCGCACGCGCACGTTAACATACACGAACACGCACCCACACACTCTCTCTTAGCTTTTCTTTTCTTTCTTGTTTTTTCTCCCTGTAATTTTTTAAAGCTTTTCGATTTCTGTCTTTTTATTTCTTTTATCTGTTTTGGCTCTTTCCCTTTTCATTTTCTAATTTTCCCAGGAAACAGTGGAATAGAAAGATATATGGAAAGAACAAAACGATAGAAAAATTAATTAAAGCTGTTCGTTCTATATATATATATATAGTTAGTTAGTTATTTACTTGTTTGTTTGCTTGTTTGTTGTTTCGGTCATTCCATTTGTTTTTTCTTTGTGTTTTTGTTTATTTATTTATTTATTTATTTATTCGTCTGTCTGTCAGTCTGTTTATAATTAATTATTTTTCAGACTGATTTCTGACTACTTTTATTTTCCTCATCCGTCGTCTCTGAAATTTTTGGAGAAACAAATAAAGGATATTGTGAGTACATACGACAACTGTTTCAGAGAACGGTCACTGAGGTCATGTTTCTATGACAACACGCTGTTTGTTCAATCAAAATGGGTACGTCATCACTACTAATGAATATAAAATGAGTGACGTCAGTGGTAATGATTATGGTAATGTAATGATAATGCTAATGCTAATAGTACTGACGATGGTGATGATACTGATGATGGTAATAATGATGGTGATGATGATGGTAAAAATGATGGTAATGATAACGGTGATAATGGTGGTAATGATGATGGAAATGATGATCGTGTTTCTGAGTATGATGATTGTTGTGTTGATGATAATGAAATTATCATAAGGAGATGGAAATTTGAAGAAAAAACAATTCAATATATCGTGATTTCAGACTATTAACATGCATAGGTTTTGATGTTTTTATTAGAAAAAAAAAACCTCATAGAACCCATCCTTTGTTAAAAATAAAATATAACAAAAATATGCAGATACACAAATGAACGTCTAGGTCTTATATCTGTTAATATTAAGGTTTTTCTGTATTGGTATGAATGAATGGTTTAATTAAATATTTTAGCTTTTTAATTTGTGGTTTTGAATGACTAATTACCAATGATAACACAGATAAAATATTACAGATTCAAAACATTTAAACGCCATCATTTCATCTCTTCACAGCTAATGACGTCATCGCTTCGCCGCCCAATAAATAAATAAATAAATAAATAAAACTTGGGTTGAATGTATGCAAAATACATGAAAATTATTCCTTAGTAAAAGATCAAAAGTTTATTTTCTTTTCTTTTCATTTATCTCCGCAGATACATTTGATAACCGGTCTATACTACGTTCCAGTCAGTGATTGGCTGAAAGTGTTTCCAAGACAACAGTTCCTATTCATAGCTTACGAAGATTATGCGAAAGATGTGAGAAAAGAGCTGGGAAAAGTTTTTCAGTTCCTTGGTTTAGGTTAGTTCTGAAATCTATGAGAGAGAGAGAGAGAGAGAGAGAGAGAGAGAGAGAGAGAGAGAGAGAGAGAGAGAGAGAGAGAGAGAGAGAGAGAGAGAGGATGATAGAGAGAGAGAGAGAGAGAGAGAGAGAGAGAGAGAGAGCTATTACGTAGCTATGATGTCAGCGTTTCTGTCTTTATTGTTTCAAAATAAATAAATAAACAAAAAATATGTAGATGGAGTTATGTTCCCTCATTTATTTATTTATTTATTTATTTCTTCTTCTTCTTCTTCATCTATCATCATTATTATTATTATTATTATTATTATTATTATTATTATTATTATTATTATTTTATTTACTTTTTTTTTAGATACTCTTCCAAATGAAGTCATGAGTAAAATGTCCAGGGTTCCTGCGAGAAACAAAGGAAAGAACAAATTAATTCCAACAAACAAAACAGTTGAGATGATAAAATCATTTTACCGCCCATTCAACGAGAAATTAGCAGCTTTACTTTCAGACGACAGATTTCTGTGGTTATAGAGTCAGTAATTAAACTACAGATGAATATGTATTTATTTATTTATTTATTTATTTATATATTTAGTTAGTTAGTTAGTTAGTTAGTTTTAATATATGTGGGAGTGTATACATCAAAATCGTTTTACTGATAGAGTGAGGAGCTGCGGCTGGAACGTGAAATCAGTGTATTAAAAAATGTCATTGACCTCGTGAATGAAATGAAACACAAATAAGTAAATATTTGTGGCCTAACTCCGAGGCTAAGTTGTAAATTATCCTAAAACGGCAACAGTAAATAAATAAGTAAGATATAAAATACAATAGACACACACACACACACACACACACACACACACACACACACACACACACACACACACACACACACACACTGTATATATAGATAACAGATAAGTAACTCATTGCTACTAACGTAACTGAAGTAGCAGCTGTAAGTATTTTACTGCATTTTCTAGTATACTAATAAATTTTATACGGTTTAGAATCAGACGGCGCGGTCACATTTATGACGTCAGTGACTGAAATGTCATATATATATATATATATGCATTTATTTATTTATTTTTTAACTTATTTTTTTTATTATATATATAACAAAATTAAATTAATAATAAATAAATAAATACATTTTAAAAATTAGTGTGTTTTTTGTTTTTTTTAAGTTTATGTTATCATAATTTGTAAAATAAATTAAATATATTTTATGTATTACTGCACACTTAAGATAAAAAAAATGTATGTAGAATATTTCCACGAAATGAATTTGTTATATCACAGTATTTTTCTTTTCTTTAAATAAATATCAAAGTATACATATTGGTAGAAACAAATAAATAAATTTAATGTGCTTTTATGTAACTGTTTTGTTCTTATTAAAACATATATGAGATAATGCTAACGAAATGTTTTAGATTATTATTATTATTATTATTATTATTATTATTATTATTATTATTATTATTATTATTATTATTATTATTATTGTTGTTGTTGTTGTTGTTGCTGCTGCTGTTGTTGTTATGGTTGGTGTTCTTGTTTTGCTATAACATGCCTGCTGTGACGTAATAAACTAAAGACAGACATTTGTATAGTTTGAACTGTTGTTTTACAGGAGAGAACTGTGTGATGAGACCCTCGGCTCAGAACGTACAAAATGTCGCTTTGATCACAAAGATCAGGACTGGAACTAACCGCCCTCACGTGGACAGGAATCGTTAAATCTTTTCACTGTCTAATTGATCCGTCGTCAGTTTGAATCGTGCAGTCAATAAACTCATCCAATAACTTGTGCAGAGATAAGCTGTTGAGAAAAGAACAGGATGAAAGATAATGTAAACTGTGTGAAACTGAGTGGAATCAGAGAGAGAAAGAAAGAAGAATAGATAGATAGACAGACTGACAAACAGGTAGATATACAGATATACTGAGAGAGACAGAGATAAGTAGATAGACAGAGAGAGAGAGAGAAATGTACACATCACTAACAGAGATATAAAATGGAGGATGAATCAAGTAAGAGGAAGACACAGAAACTACGCGGCACTCAGCAAGTGAAACAAGCATTTCCAGTTCTAACCTACCTCCATGAATGGGGTTTCTTCTCTTAAATCCAAGAAGTTTAGGCAGGCGAGAATAAAAGATTTGTTTTAAAAAAATAAAAAATAAAATATGCTTACAATAATAAAGATAAAGATTTAAATAAAAAAATAAAATAAAATGATGATAAAGATAAAATAAGAATACTATTCTCGACAGATATAAAACAACTGCAAATAATAAAAATAATAATAATAATAATAATAATAATAATAATAATAATAATAATAATAATAATAATAAATAAGTAGATAAATAAATAAATTAGGGGAGGCTATGTTGCCGAGAGTGACTTTCGCTAAATCGGTGTTTAACTTCAAAATTGACCTTCTTTGGATGGATTATTGAAGGTTAACTGAAATTAAAACTTGATTTGTCATTGATATACCACTCACGTAGGATGAAACTGAACACGTGATCAGTTTTAATCAATTCCAGGTTTAAAATTCAAATCAACAGCTGGCTTATGGTATATGACGAAAATTACGTAAATTAAATTTGAAAAAAATTCAATAATTTTAACCTAAAATTGTAAAAGTATTAAATATTATTAACATTTGATTTCTAGAATCCGGATAAAGGGTTCTGAACTCGTATCAATAATTTACGATTCTTGGTTTTCCATTCGTAAAAGTTTATCGACAACTAAAAGATGCTGTCATCCCAAATCGATCCCCTTAAAATTCGGATCAAACAGAGGGGCGTCGATATGAACCTTACTGACGATTCCAGTGATAAAACTCTTGTCTGAGAGACAACAACAACAACAATAATAATAATAATAACAACGACAGTAGTAATAATAATAACAATAATAATAATAATGATGATGATGATAATGACAATAACATACTACTACTACTACTACTACTACTACTACTACTACTACTACTAGTAAAGAAAATTAATATTAAAAACCAAGAAAGTGGATTAAAAATTATCAAAGCTGAAAATGGTAAGATAAATGGAGTATATTAACTGTCTATTCTGATATGAAATGCAATGCGTCATGACAGAAATTAATTTATAGTCACATGCATGCGCATACGCGGTGGGAGGAACTTGAGGGCGTGTATGCGGCTGGATCTCGATTTGAAATATGTTGCACGTGTATTTGTTTATCTCTCGGAGTATTTTTATTTACAGCATGTTAATGATATCCTGTTTCGTTATCTTTACGGTAGCTGAAAAAATGAATGTGGGGAAAAAATAGATAAATAATTAAAAACAAATAAATCTAATAATAATTAAATAATACTAATACCAATAATAAATAAATAAATGTGAAATAAAAAAAAGAGAAAGAGAAATTATATCCATATAAACAGTTTATAGCATATATATATATATACACACAGTTTTTTATGTTTTTATTGCTTATGCTATTTAGTAAAAAAAAACAATATAAAACTTAACGAAATATAAATAAAGTTATATTAATCTCGTGAAAATGTCCTGGTACATCGTCTTAAATTTTCTTTTAATTCTTGTTTTATTCTTTATTTTCTTCCGTTAATTAGAAAAACAACAACAACGGAAAAAAAAAAAAAAAAAAAAAAAACATTATTATTATTATTATTATTGTTGTTGTTGTTGTTGATGTTGTTTTTGTCACAGATTTTAGTCATTATTATTTAATTTTTTAACTGATTTATTTATTATTATTCTTTTCTAACTTCAAAAACAAAAAGCGAAATTAAGAAATGTTTATCGATCTACATAGAATCTAATTAATTACGTTAATGGACATTTAATAAATTGTGTCTTTGTGTGCGAAGCAGATTTATACAGTATTATTATTTTGATAAATTCCAATCAATAAGGAACTTTAAAAGAAAAGAGAAAAAGAAGGCGCTGAATTAAGAAAATAAAATATTTCTGTGAACAGGTCAAAGGTGAAAACTGGCTGCTATGCAACGCTGCTGGGGGCAATGAAGCCACATTTGCGTGTTTCGGTTATCACATCCGCGAAAAGATAATAGTTCCTCATGTTTACATTATCAGTATTAGTTTTATAGAATTCATAAATACATTATTTCTACAGTTTGTCTAATATAATGTATATATGAAATAAGAAAATGCATTTATTATAAATAATTAAAAACATATCTTATGGATCGGAAGTGGCGCATCAATATTTACAATGACGTCAGATGTGAAAAGGCAACACAAGCACCTGCAAGATGGCCGAGTTGGAAAGTTCGTTAACTGCCATGGACTGGCTTCACCGACTAAAAGTGGGTGGGGCAATGGTAGGGACGGGTCTTGGTGGGGCAAATGTGGGACTAGACAGTCTATCCCGGTCACCGAGTGGACAGTTAGCTTTGAGAAAAGCACCCAATTCACCGCTGGACATTACAGCCACGTACGAAAGCCAAGGACATCAAAAAGATGGAAAACCACCGTACAGTTACGCTAATTTAATAACGTTTGCAATCAACAGTTCTGTGAAGAAGAAAATGACACTGAGTGAGATTTATATGTGGATCTGTGAACATTTTCCTTACTACAAAGAAGCAGGAAATGGATGGAAGGTAAGTGTTTTTCTCAGCACGTTTTATCTTCATCTGTCAAAATCTTGAAAAAGTAAACGCCGTTCACCTGTCAAAATGTAAACGGCGTTCACCTGTCATTTTCTGTCAGTCACATTGTAATATTAATTAATCACATAATAAATTAATTGCGCTTCACATGATTCACTAATTGGTATAAAAGACTGATAAACGTCGATAAAATGCTGAGTCATGTGCATAAACTTGGATTTGAAAATTTATATATGTATTAAGGAGGAATATCAATATATCCTCATAATCCTGATACGGTGGAATTTTAGATTACCACTTACAGTACATCTGTATAATTCAATATTTGAAACTAATAAAAATTAACTATTTACATATAGTTCTAAATACAAACATACACAACATGCATATATACAGTACAAATATAATAACAAAAATCAAGCATTTTTTAAATACTGTTGTAAAAAAAAAAAAAGTGGTTAATGTGTGTGACTGTTCAAACAAACGTATATATATATACATATGTATAGGTTGATATTACTAGATTTTTCTGGATTCATTTATAATGATGGCACAACAGAATCAGGCCTACTCTTGTAAATTACCAATATAACACATACCACAGTTTTTGAAAACATTATTATTAATGTTAACACACACACACACACACACACACACACACACTATATAGATATCTAGATTATTTGTGTCTGTGTATATATATATATATACACACACACACACACACATAAAGAATAAAATAAAAAAACAGCATTAAGTACAACAGCAATGGTGATCAGACTGAAATGTAAATTATTATATATACACACACACACACACACACACACACACATACATATATGAGCATATATATATATATATATATATATACATATACATACAAGCACATACACACATATATTCACATATACACAGAGTAAAAAGCGTATAAGATAAAATTAATAAAAGAAAACTATTTCTATTGATATCACAAACTAACAAGCAATGATCAGGTGTGTGTAAATGTTTAACTTGAGTAAATATATGTTACAATAAACTGTATGAAAATTCTAACAGAAGACATTTCAAATTTATGATTTACTTTGTTCTTTCGTGTAGCTTAGAAATTACAATTTACTCAAATCTGTTTGTATTCTCACATCTTTTCAGTTCAGCTTTCACAAGTAATGACAGTTGATTAATTATTTACTTATTTTATTTATTCATGGTATTTCAAAGATTATATTTATGGCATGGAGTACATAACTGAAGTGTACTGTATGTAAACGTACATTCTTTAAGACACATGTGTATACTTATGATACATACAGTACATTCACATGCACACACATAGATTCATATATAATATATGCATATATACATATTACACATGCATGCACAATGATATGTACATACACATTCAAAAACACACACATATATACACATAAATACATACATGCATGGACACACACACACATATAAATCCATACACATACATAATAATATGATACATTTACACATACATGGTTGTCTTGGTGGCTGGGAGGTAACATGGTCTGCCTGTGCAGTGGAAGTGAATGAGTATCATACACAGGAGTCTGGTAATCATTTCATGACTGGACTTTGTCTTCCTGTGCCACTGCGTTCCTCAATACTGACTATGTGCAGAATCTGATTAGACATACATTCCAAAATAAATACACACAATACAGATATACAGATATGCATATACACAACACATTAAAAAAAAATAAAAAAAATAAGAATTCCTCTTTTTTTACAATTATAGTGAAACAACATCCTTTATTACTGAGAATGAATTCACTGATTGTCAGTTTGTCAGACTGGTTTTTTCTGAGATTAGTGTGTTAATGAAAATAGTGTTAGTTTTATTAGTGCCCTGTTAGAAAACATTTGGGATAGAATTAGAAAAAGATGAAAGCTGTTGTCTAGTTAATAATTTATAACAAATTATTTTACAGCAGTTTTCTAAAGAATAATGTTTGCATATCAGTTATTTTTTATGCAGGATTTTCCTGTAAGTCTGGGATGATAGGAAAAAATTAAATCAATGTTTTTATTAATGGAACATACTCAGCATGAATCTTTTTGTTCTTTATACAAGGAATATATTCAGTATGTTTCTTTCCTTTGTGCACAGTAAGCACAACATTCACTTTTCTAGTCATACACTGAATATATTCCTGATACAGAAACATTTATATATGTACATCATTGTACCTGACACATCAAACATTTAGTGTTTGATATTGAGCATGTTCCTCATTGTTCTTGATATATTCAGCATATTCCTGATTATTCCATGTAATGAACATATATATCTAACTGTTCCTGGTGCATTGAGCCTGACAAGACAAACATTCAGCAAATCTGATTATATATATATATATATATATCAGTATGACATGTCTGTACTGGCCAAATATTTTAATTGTTGTTTTTGATTGTTTGTATGAAAATGTGTCTAGACTTTATAATATTATATACAGTGGAACAGCATGTTATCTGTTTATTGAAAAACAAATAAAAATTCTATACTGGCAGCATATGCTTCATTTATTACTATTAATGTATTAGAGTTGCTTTCTGGGTTTTTTTTCCCCTTATAACATTGTGGATGTCAATAGTATTTGACTTTGTTAAAATGAAATAACTGGCCAGATTCTGTCAAGAGGTTGGTACTAACTAAATGTTTTGTAATTACTGACAATTTGAAAAAATTATTAACATTAGCGATGTTTAATATTTAAGGTATATATATATATACACACATACACACACAGACAGATGCATGGATGCACACACACACACACAGGCATACAAGTACATACAACACTGATTTGATTATAAACATGTTCTTACTTTCTGTAGCTATACTGGTAAAACTAATTATAGTTCTTACTATATGTGTGTGTGTGTGTGTGTGTGTGTGTGTGTGTGTGTGTGTGTGTTTTATGTGAATAAGGGTAATTCATAACCTGTATAGGTAACTTCCCTTGACCCAGATTTTTATAAAAATGTCTCAGCAGACAGAATGTGTTGATAAATATATTTTTTTTAAACTGAACTGTGAATTTAATGTTGTAACATTGTGAAAGTAATATTTGTGTTTTATTTCTTTGCAAAACATACATACAACTGTATAAATATTCATTTGACAACAACTCAGAACACATTAATATCGCTTTATTTAGACTTAAGTTCAAAGTCTACATTAGACTGTATGTTAATTACAATATCATTCATTAATGATTTTTACAACATGCCACTATGTTACCTGTTTTATCAAATTCAAAAAATATTAAATACAGATCATAAAAAAATATTAAAACAAGATTATAAAAGTGTTAAAATTAATTTTTAAATATTAAAAACAGATTATAAAAAATATTAAAACAAGATTACGAAGTTATTAAATTTTGTTTTTAACTATATTAAAATTAAATTATTAAAAGATAATAAAACAAGATTATAAAAATATTAAAATTATATAAGATGTTACCAAATTGAACTTAATCATTTTAATTTATGATAACTGATAACAAATTATTAATTTTTCTTTTAAAATAGCCATTGTTACAACAGTAAATCTCTTTTAAAAAATTAGCTTTCTTGATTGTAAACATGTCTATTGTGACAGATTTATTGTGTAAATAAAAATATTTTATGTTACCTGCATGAACTTTGCTGAATATACCTGTATTGGCAGATTACATTTTAATTATTCTTTATACTTTCTACACTTTTGATTAAAAATGAAGGTAAAATAATAATAATAATATTTTACCTGTTCAAAAACTATCACAGTCTGATATTTGTATCGGTTAACATATTGCACTGTGGAAATAAAAATGTATTGCTCTTTCATATTTCTGTAGTCATACCTGTTTCACCTTGCATTTATTACTCTCAATCAATGATTTTATAGTGTTATTGAAAAGATCTGTGTTACCTGATTATTGGCAGATTTACCTTGACCTGGTTAGTGAGACGTTTGTGTCCGAGACAGATTGCATACTGATCAGACCTGAATAAAAACAATATTTTACTGATTCTTTTACAATATTATTATTTTATTTTTTGTGTTGCTGTTTTAAGAGCACCTGTCTGTATTCCAAGCTGTAAATGAGGAGACTCAGTTTTATTAGCAGTCTCCTCCTAGAACTGTTTCATACTCAGTGTGTTTTACTATAACCACTTTCACAAATTTTGGTGTTTATTAATAAAAATTCATGATTCACTGAAATTCTGCACTGAATTAATTAGAGAAATCACATATTTACACATAGTGTGATTTCATATCCAGTGCAGTTATTTAGTTCTGTCTTGAAAAACTGGGCCGCAGTGATGTCAGGGTAATTATTCTTTTACTTTCTGAAAATTTTGTTTCAGTTTACTGTTTGTGTATTTCTTGATTTCTCACTTTAAACAAGTCCATAAGTTTCTTTCTCTCTTTCATTAAAAGATGATAATACTATATGAAAAAAACATAACAACAGAATTGGCTAAATTACTAAATAATTAAAGTTTCTGTTTCAGAATAAATCCACATTGATCAGCAGCAGTTCCTAACCCTACTTGACTGGACCCTAAATTGACAGTCAGTGTGTCCTTGAAATCCTTAGTTATAAAGTAATCATTGTCTCAAGATCTCTGCAGATCTGATTAGGACAGAAATGACTGATCTAATAAATAACAGTGTGACCATGACAAACATACTTGTAACAAAGACTGAGGTGAACATATTATGTCTAATAAAGATAACCTGTACTTGTTGCTTAAATGCTTCAATAGCATGTCCACAACAAATATGCTTGTACCAAACTGACAATAACATTAATGAGGACATCTATAATTGTTGATGTAAACACTTTAATAAAGTTTTCTAGACAAATATATAAACACATAACATTACAGACATCTACAATATTTAATTTGTATCCAGAACATGCTTGTTCTGTATATTGATGTTAACATATAACATTATGGACATCTCTCCTATTTATTATTGTGTCCACAGCAAACATGCTTGTACAGTACACCAATGCAGACATTTTTGAGAAGGGAGACTGAAACTACTGTGTAACTGAACAGACATGTTTTTGTGCACTCACTGACAGAAGATGTATGTTTTACTTGTCCAGGCCTGACAGCTCACACCTCCACACTGATTTTCTTTTTTTTCTTAAATACCTGTTTTGTTCTCTTGACCTAGTTACCTGTCAGCATGATCTAGCTGTCTTTGATGTTCTGTCAATACACACACTTGAAGTTACTTCAATTACAGCACACGAGACAAATAAAAAGTGTTTATTCATCTTTCCTCGTCAAGTAAAAACCTGTATTACACTCAGCTACACAGTGTTGAAAAATCCATTGTTTTTAATGAAGTTATGGATATGGGTGCACTTTATAGACACAATGGAATTTTCAACTACCTGCACTGTAAGCATTGATTTAGAAGGAAGAAGAAAATTTCTTTATTGATTGCTATAAAGTCTTAAGATATAAAAAAAATAAAAATAAAATATTTTGGTTTTTAGAAGCCTTATTTCATTGTTAAAAAATAAAATTAAAAAAACGGAGTGAGTGAGATTTTGTTAATTAAGCAGACTAAACTTTGGTATCACTTTTTTCATAGTCACCTTGAATAATGTTATAAAGAATTGTGTTAAGGTATCTTCATGTCTACATGTTCATGCATTTAATAAATCTCACCTAACTTCATTAATCATATTCAGCAGATAATATTTTTATTTAGTCAAGGTATATTAAATATTCATTAATTCATCCATCCATTCCCATCTGTTGATCCATATATCCATCAATACATCAGTTCATCCATCCATTCATTTTTAAATGACTCAGAATTTCCATCATTTAGTACACACAGAAGGAATTAGTTTGTCCTAGAGATGTCTTTAAATAAAACTGATTATATTTTAGAAATCATTCTTTAGTGGCAAAATTTAAAAAAAAAAAAAAGAAAAAATAACAAATTACAGATTTTAACTGAATATTATAAGATCAAAAATTAATAATAATAACAATAATTCATTCTTTTCAGTAATAGTAAACATAAAAAAATAAAAAATGAGTATTATACTGTCACAGGTTAGAGATACTGAACAGATTGCTCACAGGTCACAGAAAGTTGTAAAACTACACAGGACACTGTGTGTGACAAATGTCATTAGACACAAAAAAAACCTGTGTCATGTCAGTCTGTAGAAACCCAGAATGTAAAACATGCCTCTGTCACAAAAGGAAAACAATTAGCTGAAATGAAAGTTGTTATCTAGCAGGTATCTTGAGTCTTTTGTCGGACTTGGTAATTACACTGTTTGTGTTCTTTCTATAATTGTCTGACACATGGAAATGGCCATCCCTGATTTTTTTTTTTTTTTTTTTTTTTTTTTGAACTTTGCTGCAATTAACAGAATTTTTTTCTTTCTGTGAATTATGTTCAGTTTTGGAAACTTTTAGGAATTGTTATGGATACATTTCTTAATGATTCACTTAATTTCAGGCTACATTTGTATGCACTTTAGATTTTGTTTGTTACTGTAATTACTGTAGTTACTATGATTTCTGTTTCAGTAAATTAAAAATCAGGTGTGTGTGTGTATATATATATATGTGTCTGTATGTGTGTACATGTTTATATGTCTGTGTGAATGTTTCCTTGGACTATTTTGTTAAACTATCAAACCTCTGTACTGTTTTTCGGGATTTATTAATGCAGTAAATGTATACATATTTATGGAGATTCATACAAGCACATATTTATTTTAATGCATATACAACAGGGCAACACATAATAAAAGAAACAAATGTACATGTATTTGCATTTAAAATGTCCATCAAGAATCACACCTAGAGAGTTTATAAAGGGAAGGTGTTTTGACATTCTGACATCACTAGTCACAATACTTACTGTCAGATGTATTGGTTTTAGAAGGTTGTTGTAGCTGCAGCCATGTAGTGCATATTATATCTGATTGTTTGATATATAAATAATCATATAGGTCTCTATAAATTATAGATGAAATTATTTTTTTATCTATTTTCAGAACTCAATACGTCACAACTTGTCACTGAACAAGTGTTTTCTCAAAGTGCCACGCTCAAAAGAGGACCCAGGAAAGGTAATGATAATAATAATAATAATAATAATAATAATAATAGTAGTAGTAGTATATATCTGTGTGTGTGCATTTTCTCTTCCTCTCTCTATAAAATAGCTCTATCTGTTTCTCAGTCTCTGTCAATTTATATGTGTCTGTCTGTCTTTCTATCTCTCTGGCATGCTGTCTTTCTTTCTATCTTTAACTTTGGTTTTCTTCATTTCTTCATCTTTCTCTTGCAATTCTGTTTAATTAATATAGGTATTTATCTTATGATTTTCCTTTTCTTCTTTCTGATACAAACAAATAATAATTATAAAATACATATAACGATATAAAATAAAAAAATAAAAAAAATAAAATGAATATCAAAATAAATGATGATGATTTTAATAATAATTAAAAATTGAAATAATTTAATTAATTATATATATATATATATATATATATAAAGCAGTAAATGTATACATCTCATACATTTTTTAATGTCAAATAAATATGCATGGTACATATTAACAACATTAAATAAAAACAAGTTTAAAATTATAAAACAGTAATAAAGTGTATCTCAGTTACACTGACAGTAACACAGAGTAATTGCTCTGAAGACTGCAGGCAGACTGGGACAGGGTGATTTTTACCTGAGTAGTTGTAGGTCAGTCATTAACAGGTAAATCAATGATAGAATCCAGGTGCCACACATTCTGCCTGATTGATTTGTCAGCTGACAGAAATAAACTCTACAGAGATGTTTTGTCTGTAATGTTCTGTCTGTGTTGTCAAATTCTGTTCTGTCTGTTACACACACACACACACAGACACACACACACAGACACACACACAGACACACACAAACACACACACACAGACACACACACACACACACACACACACAGACACAGACACAGACACAAACACACACACAGACACAAACACACACACACAGACACACACAGACACAGTGACTGTTTTAAGTGGAGATGTTAGAAATAGCTTGACTGACAAATAGATGAAGACTTAATTGATGTAGAAACGTGATGAGACTTCGCATCTTTTCCTATTTAATTTATATGATACATTTTTTGAAATCACAGGATACAGAAATGAAGTGATCAAACATGGAATTTATTAAATTTATATTTATAATAATTTTTAAAAATGTTATGTTTAATAATTGTGAAAAATTAAATATTAATTTTCTTCTATAGATAGTTAATAATAAAATTTAAAGACTGGATTGAGGATGTTGTCCTGTACCTTTTCATTTCCAGTTCCAACTTTTGTCTGTGTTGTACTTTGTCATGAAGAGGTGAATGTGTTTTACACTTCACTGATGTGAAGGTTTGATTCTCATTTGAATGTTTGTTTTATTTAAGGGATCTTACTGGGCCATTGACAACAACCCACCAGAAGACCCAATCCCCTCCCGCCACAAGAAACGTCGCCATAACGACAGAGTGAGTTTCATTTCATTTTATTTTACACCACAAATTACAGTTAAATTACTATCATTAAGTCAAAAAAACAAAGATACAGCTGAATTTATTTTAAAAATCAAATCAGTAGCAAACAGTTCAAACCACTGAAACTTTTGTGTGTGTGAGAGATTATTTTTATTTTTCATTTATATAATTTAAAAAAAATATTTGTGAAACTTATTTATTTATTTATTTTATTTATTTTATTTATTTTATTTATTTCTAGGCTTCTCCGTACAGCCCAGAACTTTCTCCTGGTTTGCCTGTCATATCATCTCCAGCTGACCAGCAAGTGACTGGACATCAAAATGTGAGTTTGTTTTTATTTATCATACAACTGTGTCATATCTGTGTTACCTAGGGGGGGAACCCACCAAAATCTAAACTTCAGAATATTGTTAGTTGCTTTAAAACACACACACAATGTATATACATATCTGTAGAATATGGGGCATATGATCTACAATGTAGTATTAAACATTAATACAGATTTAAATTAGTACATTTAAAAAAATCTCTGAAATCTTTTTAGTATGAAAAGGTTTGCCAGTATTTTGTTAATTAAAAATGATTTAAAAACCATATGCAAACAATAAACTCTAATTTTTTTTTATTTCGACATTCATTAAATAGTAATACAAAAATAACATATCAATGTAAGTACAGAAAAAGAACAAGAAAAAATAAAACAAAAAAAGAAATAATAATAATAAATAAAAAAGAAAATAATAATAATAAACTAAAAGAAAATAAATAAATAAGTAAATAATACCCCCCCCCATCAAGACAACCCATTGTTGATGATTATTAATGACAAAAACTGATTTCTTAATCTAACTGAAATTTAATAGAGTAAAATGATTTTTGGTGCTTTTAAATCCATTGAACACGAATGATGATAATAATAGAGTTTGACTGTTAAATCACCCCATATCATATCATATCATATCATGTGAACTAGACCACCTGTTTAAAACGTGTTTACTACTGCATACCTAAAAGCATATCCTATCACCTACTTAAAAACATATCTGTTTACCGCATACATAGTCATAAAGACATTACATGTTTATTGCATGATTTTTTGAAAACATAAATATTTATTACAGATGTATGTGAAAAACATTACATACGTTCAATACACAAACATTCAGAACGTCACAATGGACTTACTGCTCAGTGTTAATGTATATAAAATATCTCTCTCATATTTCTTCTTCATTTTTTATTCTGTCACACTGGATTAATTAATCTATGAAGTCATTGAACCCTTCTCACAATTAAGACCACCAGGCAAAACACTTGGCTTTGTGGAAAACGAGTCATGCATGAAAGAATGTTCATATCAGACATATTGATCAGTTGGTGATACGGTTCAGTTAGTGTCTCTCATCAATAGATAATTCTTTATCAATACATTATAATCTTTTAATAATATTAAATATATTTTTTTTTTTTAGTATGTAATACTAAATAGATTTTATTTTCATATCTCAGAGTCTAATAATAAATATAGTCTTATATCAGAAAATATTAAATATAATTTTATGTCAGAATGTAAAGTTAAATAGATTTTTATGTTAGAATGTGATAATAAATATAACTTAAGTTTTCATCTAAAAATGTAATATTAAATGTTTCTTTATGATAGAATGTAATATTAAACACTTTTTTGACAGAATGAAATATTAAATATAATTTTGTGATGTCTCAGAATGTGATAATAAATATATTGTTTTAAATCTAAGACAGTAATATTAAATGGATTTTTATAGAATGTAATGTTAAATAGGTTTTTATGTTAGAATGTAATGTTATAAATATAAATATATTTTTGTGAAAAAGTAATATTAAATATAATTTCAAGTCAGACTGTACAAATATAAATGTATTGTTATCTCAAAATGAAATACTAATAATTATAATAGAATGTAATATTAAATGTATATTTATGATAGAATGTATATTAAAATTTGTCTCATTTCATAATGTGATAATAAATATATTTATATTTCAGAATATAATATTAAATACATTTTCATGTTAGAACATAATATCAAATACATTTGTTAACATGTAATATATGGGGTCATTCAAAAGTCCTGCAACACTTTTAAATTTTAATTAAATGAATTATTCTTGAACTTTCTATACACTGCTACAGTTTGTCCCATAATGATAAAATCCCTCTTCTTCTGTTTTCTTAGGCTCCGTAGGTTTCAACGCGAGCACCTTCTTTTTGGAGAAACATTGCCCACTTCTTCAGGTTCAGTTATCTAGCGATGCTTTGAAACGTTTTTCTCCCTGAGTTTGAACGTATAGCCAGTGTTGATGATTGTTTTTTCCAGTAGGAATGCTTGAAGAGCTGGGCAATGTGTCTTGAAAAAGAAGATGCTCATACTGAAGTCTACAGAGCGTTAGAAAACAGGGGGAGAGGCATTTATTCATTATGGGACACACTATAGCAGTCTATAGAAAGTTCACGAGAAATTATGTTCAGATCCATAAAGCTGTTTTCATTTAATCAAAATTTAAAAGTGTAGCAGGACTTTTGAATGATCCTGTACCTATTTTTGTTATGATGTAATACTAAAATATTGGGGTTTTTTCTTGTCTTTTTTATCTCTGAATATGATAATTTGTATATATTTTTATGTTAGAATACAATATTAAGTATATTTTTGTGTTAGAATGTAGTATTTTTATGTTGAACTGTAAAATTAAATATATTTGTGTTAGAATGTAATGCTTAGGATATATTTTGTTAGAATATAATATCAAAATGTTTCTGTTACAATATAATATTCAGTACATTTTCAAGTCAGATTGTGATATTACAATATTTTTTATGATTAAATGTAATATTAATTACATTTCTTTTTTTGTTAAACTTTAGTATTAAATATGTTTAATGTTAGAATGTAATGTTAAAATATTGTAATATTTTAATCATATATTAGATAAATATTTAAGTTGTAAAATTAGACATACTTCTATGTTAGAATGTAATACTGACTTTACTTTGTACTGTGTGTGTCTTGAGGCTGTTTTACTTTGTATTGTGTGTGTCTTGAGGCTGTTTTACTTTGTACTGTGTGTGTCTTGAGGCTGACTACACTTTGTACTGTGTGTGTCTTGAGGCTGTTTTACTTTGTACTGTGTGTGTCTTGAGGCTGTTTTACTTTGTACTGTGTGTGTCTTGAGGCTGTTTTACTTTGTACTGTGTGTGTCTTGAGGCTGACTACACTTTGTACTGTGTGTGTCTTGAGGCTGACTACACTTTGTACTGTGTGTGTCTTGAGGCTGACTACACTTTGTATTGTGTGTGTCTTGAGGCTGACTACACTTTGTACTGTGTGTGTCTTGAGGCTGACTACACTTTGTACTGTGTGTGTCTTGAGGCTGACTTTACTTTGTATTGTGTGTGTCTTGAGGCTGACTTTACTTTGTACTGTGTGTGTCTTGAGGCTGACTACACTTTGTACTGTGTGTGTCTTGAGGCTGACTACACTTTGTACTGTGTGTGTCTTGAGGCTCACTACACTTTGTACTGTGTGTTTCTTGAGGCTGACTACACTTTGTACTGTGTGTGTCTTGAGGCTGACTACACTTTGTACTGTGTGTGTCTTGAGGCTGACTACACTTTGTACTGTGTGTGTCTTGAGGCTCACTACACTTTGTACTGTGTGTTTCTTGAGGCTGACTACACTTTGTACTGTGTGTGTCTTGAGGCTGACTACACTTTGTACTGTGTGTGTCTTGAGGCTGACTACACTTTGTGTGTGTGTGTGTCTTGAGGCTGACTACACTTTGTACTGTGTGTGTCTTGAGGCTGACTACACTTTGTACTGTGTGTGTCTTGAGGCTGACTACACTTTGTACTGTGTGTGTGTCTTGAGGCTGACTACACTTTGTACTGTGTGTGTGTCTTGAGGCTGACTACACTTTGTACTGTGTGTGTCTTGAGGCTGACTACACTTTGTATTGTGTGTGTCTTGAGGCTGACTTGACTATTATTGTGTGTGTGTCTTGAGGCTGACTACACTTTGTATTGTGTGTGTCTTGAGGCTGACTACACTTTGTATTGTGTGTGTCTTGAGGCTGACTTTACTTTGTACTGTGTGTGTCTTGAAGCTGACTTTACTTTGTATTGTGTGTCTTGAGGCTGACTACACTTTGTATTGTGTGTGTCTTGAGGCTGACTACACTTTGTATTGTGTGTGTCTTGAGGCTGACTACACTTTGTATTGTGTGTGTCTTGAGGCTGACTACACTTTGTATTGTGTGTGTCTTGAGGCTGACTACACTTTGTACTGTGTGTGTCTTGAGGCTGACCATATTTTGTATTGTGTGTGTCTTGAGGCTGACCATATTTTGTATTGTGTGTGTCTTGAGGCTGACTTTACTTTGTACTGTGTGTGTCTTGAGGCTGACTTTACTTTGTATTGTGTGTGTCTTAAGGCTGACTATACTTTATATTGTGTGTGTCTTGAGGCTGACTTTACTTTGTATTGTGTGTTTCTTAAGGCTGACTATACTTTATATTGTGTGTGTCTTAAGGCTGACTTTACTTTGTACTGTGTGTTTCTTGAGGCTGACTATACTTTGTATTGTGTGTCTTAAGGCTGACTATACTTTATATTTGGTGTGCATTGAGGCTGACCATACTTTAAGTTATTTGTGCCTAGAAGCTGACTATATAATATCTGTGCCTTGAGTTCGATTATACTTTATACTGTTTGTGCCTTGAGGCTGACTGTATATTGTGTGTCTTGGGGTGGACTATTTACAACTACTCTACTGTCCTAATAGATTAATGTAAGCAGTTCTTGTTACACTACACTAGTCACTGTATGGTAAACCACATGAAAGAAAAATAAAACAGCTTGTTGAATCGTAAAGACGCAGGCATCTTGCCAACTGAGCTAATTATAGAATGTTTGTCAGTGCCTTTCTAAATTGGTTTAATATGTAATACATACAACAGTGTAAAATACAGATAACATATACATAGTGACAAACCCACATACTGGCATAAACACAAAACACAGACTGATGACTATACAGATTTTTACTAACAGTGGAAGATGAAACTGCTTTCATGTTATTTTTTATTTTTATGTAAAGAAATATTGTTTTACTACTCTACTGCTACCACTACTATGCTACCTTTACTGCAGCTGCTAATACTACTACTGTTACTACTACTATTACTACTACGACGACTACTACTACTATTATTGTTGTTACTGCTTTGTTATTGTTATTGTTACTCCTAATGTTATTATATTGAAACATAAATAGAAAACAAAACACTAAAGGTGAAATGTTTATTGATTATTGTGAATGTATGTATGTTTAATTATATATGTAATAGTTCAAGTAAGTAAGATTATCTAATCATGCATGTTTGTTTCAGTGCATGTATCAGTGAATGTGCAGTCATCCATAAATGTGTGTGTGTGTGTGTGTGTGTGTTTTTAGTTATATATGTAGTAGTTCAAGTAAGTAAGATCATCTAATCATGCATGTGTGTTTCAGTCCATATATCAGTGAATGTGCAGTCACCCATAAATGTGTGTGTGTGTGTGTGTGTGTGTGTGTGTGTGTGTGTGTGTGTGAATGTGTATGTGTGTGTGTGTGAATGTGTATGTGTGTGTGCAGGAGTATAATTCACTTTGTAAAACTCGTGTCTTCAGTTTTTTCCTATGTCTTAGCATCTAATTAATTTTATTTTATTTTATTTTATTTTATTTTATTCTATCTCTCCATCTATTCATACATCCATTCATCTATCTATCTATCTATAAATAATTTTTAGAATAGGCATCATCATTCACGGAAGTATCAGATATTAAATGAGCTAGAACTGTCCTGAGAAAGTTTTAAGTTGATCTAAATACAATGTGTCACAATGTTAAACATTAAACTGTTGTTTTACACTGTGATAGATTGTTTGTCTGATGTGTTCACCTCCCCACATTAATGTTACTGTAATAAAAACCAGTTATGTAATTTAAGAAGAAGAGAATATTATTATCATTGCAGTCACCATATTAATATAACAGCAATAATATAAAAAGTTAAATAAAAAGAAAAGACACACCCACACATAGATACATGCATACATAAATGTTAACACATACACACATACATTGATACATACACATACACACACATACATACATACATACATAAATGAATATTAACACATACATTCAAACGTGCATATATACATATCTACATATACATACCTATACACACAGGCACATTTGCGCATACACCCACATACACATGTACATATATATAAACACACATTCATTGTAATACATGTGTATCTACCTGTCTATACAGACAAACCAATCTTCAATTTTTTGTACATATCTAGGTCAATCAGGTTAAGTGATGATCTAAAGCCATTTTTTTTTTTTTTTTTTTTTTGTTACATTAATTATCCTACAAGACAAACTGGACTGATTGGGTATCTCTCGTATTGCACAGTGTGTGTATTAATTATTAACTCACTGTTTATTGATTGATGTTGCTAATGAGATTCTGTCACTTCATGTCTCAGCAGCCTGTTCAATAAAAACCTATGTAGATAAAAAAGAAATAAAAAAATTAATAAGTGAAAAGACTGGCTTTTCGAAATGAAGCAGTCAGCTGTAATTGTGAATTAGTTAATTGAACAAACCAAAACCAAAATACTAACATAAAATAATTTTCTTGTTGGAACGGGACAAAATGTGGATTATGTGCAGAAGTGGTGTTTGTCAGTGTTAAAGAGAAACATAAAATAATTTTTTTGAAATTTAAAAAAAATCCCAAAATAATAATAAACAAATAATGAAAATTAAAAAAAAAAAAAAAAAAAAGGGAAAAGAAAAAGAAAATTAAAATAAAATATGTTAATTTGATCTGTAAAAAGAGTTATCACTGGAGACAGTAAACAGACAGAAACTTACTTAGTAAAACCATTTCTGTATGAAAATGAATTGTTTGGAATGGGATAAAAAAATCACAGCTGATCACGTAGGTTTGGGTTATATTTAGAAGTTCAAATACAGTATTTTATACTCTTATATTTCACTTTCACAATTCTGATTTCAGTACCATTTGGAACTGGAAAAAAATCTAGATTTTATTTTTTTCTACTGTTCATGGACACTGGGATCAGAAGGTTTTTGGGGGGGGGTGTGCATCTGTTTGAAATTGGAAATATATATATATATATATATATATACTTTCTTCTGGGTATTTAATTACAGGTTCTGTGATCAGAAATTTGGATAGTGTTTGGAACTGAAGAAAAGGATAAAAACATTTTATTTTTTATTTTTTAAATCCTGTACCAGTGGGATCAATAGGTTTGGGCATTTTGTGGAAGAAGAAGAAAAAAAAACCCAGTATTCTTTATTTTTATTATTATTTTATTAGTGGAATCCGAGGTTTCGGTTCTGTTTGGAATGGGATAAACGAGACCATCATTTATTTTCAGAATCCTCAGCCGCTTGGATCAGAAGGTTTGGGCAACACGGATGACCTGAATGGATCTTTTCTTACTCTGTACAAGTCTGTGTTTGAAAACTCTTCAGGTAAAAATATCTTAAACATCTTGTAATCTGTGATTTCATTTTAAATATTAACACACATTGTGTATGTATGTGTATATATATATATCACTGTACTGTGATTTATAATAAATAAATAAATAAATCAGAATAATAATCTAATATTCATCATATGATGGCCTGTCTCTGTGACACCTGTAAATATCTTGATTACAGTGATGATTATTTTCACTATCTTTTATGTTGTATTTGTCTGAATTGCTGTATATGTCTCTTTGTATGTGTTTCTGTGTGTGTGTGTGTGTGTGTGTGTGTGTGTGTGTGTGTGTGTGTGATATGTTTGTATCTTAAGAGTGTATGTGTGTATATGTCTGTGTGTATGTTTGTACGTGTGTGTTTTACAACACTGTGTCTCTGTTACAGGTAATCTGAATGCGTTACTGAATGGAGGCACAGCTCAGGGTAAGTGACATCCACACAACAACAACATCACAGAACTAGTAAAACATCACAAACATCCACACAACAACATCACAGTCCTAGTAAAACATCACAAACATGCACACAACAACATCACAGTCCTAGTAAAACATCACAAACATCCACACAACAACATCAGTACTAGTAAAACATCACAAACATCCACACATCAGTCCTAGTAAAACATCACAAACATCCACACAACATCACAGTCCTAGTAAAACATCACAAACATCACAGTCCTAGTAAAACATCACAAACATCCACACAACATCACAGTCCTAGTAAAACATCACAAACATCCACACAACAACATCACAGTCCTAGTAAAACATCACAAACATCCACACAACATCACAGTCCTAGTAAAACATCACAAACATCCACACAACAATATCACAGTCCTAGTAAAACATCACAAACATCCACACAACAACATCACAGTCCTAGTAAAACAGTACAAACATCCACACAACATCACAGTCCTAGTAAAACATCACAAACATCCACACAACAATATCACAGTCCTAGTAAAACATCACAAACATCCACACATCACAGTCCTAGTAAAACATCACAAACATCCACACAACAACATCACAGTCCTAGTAAAACATCACAAACATCCACACAACATCACAGTCCTAGTAAAACATCACAAACATCCACACATCACAGTCCTAGTAAAACATTACAAACATCACAGTCCTAGTAAAACATCACAAACATCCACACAACATCACAGTCCTAGTAAAACATCACAAACATCCACACAACAACATCACAGTCCTAGTAAAACATCACAAACATCCACACAACATCACAGTCCTAGTAAAACATCACAAACATCCACACAACATCACAGTCCTAGTAAAACATCACAAACATCCACACAACAACATCACAGTCCTAGTAAAACATCACAAACATCCACACAACAATATCACAGTCCTAGTAAAACATCACAAACATCCACACAACAACATCACAGTCCTAGTAAAACATCACAAACATCCACACAACATCACAGTCCTAGTAAAACATCACAAACATCCACACAACAACATCACAGTCCTAGTAAAACATCACAAACATCCACACAACAACATCACAGTCCTAGTAAAACATCACAAACATCCACACAACATCACAGTCCTAGTAAAACATCACAAACATCCACACAACAACAACATCACAGTCCTAGTAAAACATCACAAACATCCACACAACAACAACATCACAGTCCTAGTAAAACATCCACACAACAACATCACAGTCCTAGTAAAACATCACAAGCATCCACACAACAACAACATCACAGTCCTAGTAAAACACCTCAACTCAAAGCATCACAAACAAAAGTGTCATGTGTGACTGTAGATTAGCTAAGTCGGTTCATCAGTTCATTATGTAGGTTTTGTGGGGGGGTGGATATTTCCATCAAAATTAAGTTGTTTTTAGCATTCCCTTCACTGACATTTCACAGGTACATTATGTAAGATGTTGTTTATGAAATACTTGTGCAGTTTAAATTTTCATAACTTCTGCAGTTCAATACATGATAAAATCAATCTGTATAAAAAGTAAGTGAAAATATTTATTGTAGTTCTCTTCCTGTGAGTTTTTGGCATGTTGTTACATATATACATTGATAACTTTCTTAACATATTGCTTATATCATTTTAAAAACAAAAGTTGCAGAATGTTTTATATTGTGTTTTGAACTAAAGTTATGAAATCGTTTTTATCACATTCACAACAAAAAAAGTTAATGGAAATTTCTGGCTGCACAGTAATTTTAAAACAACATAAAACAGTGGGTAAATTACAGTTTAAAACAACTCTGATTCTAACATTTCGGGTGTGATGTAAAATGTTTTTCATTTGTTGACAGGAGTTCCAAATCTGAACAGCTCAGCAACAGACTGGCTTCAGAATTTGGACAGCTTGAAGGAAAGTATGAGACTGAATGGCAACGACCTCAATAACATTGACATGACCCAGTTCCAAGGTGAGACCATGCAATGTGAGTGATCAGCTTTTTACTAATACTGCCAGGGGAGGTAAATCTTTCACACTGTCATCATCTGGTGTCACCAGTTACTGGACTTTAATTCGTCTATTTGTTAATTTATCTGTTTTATTTTTAAGCTCTCGTTAGAATTTTTTTAAATTTAAACTGGACCTTTTTTTATTTTGATTAAATAATAATTGTTAATGAAAATTGTTATATAATAATAATAATAGCCAGGTAATTTTATAACCATATTTATTCTTCTCTTTCTTTATTATTTAAAAGTAACAACATTAATTAAAAAAAACATTATAAAGTAAAAGAGAATCCAGGTGAAAATGTTTGACAGATTTTCCTCTCAGCATTGTTTTTTCTTTTGATTTTTTTTGTTCTTTAAAATTCACATTTACTAAATAAAGTAAAATACTGTGTATTTTGTTTATAATAATGTTCTATGAGTAAACATTGTTTTGTTGTATTGCTGCTAGCAGAATTGACACATATGCATGTGTATGCATCTGCACACATACATATATAATATATATAAACATAGGTATACCCATACGTACATTCATGCATTCATGTATGCACACAGACACACATACATATACATGTATATATATATATATCTGTGTGTGGGCACAAAAATGTCTCTAAACAAACATGTATATACATACATTCATACATAGAATTTTACAAATGTAAATGTAATTATGATTGATTTAAAGGTAAACATTACAAATAACTGTTAAAATTGATTTAAAATAAAAACTGAATGGATGTGTTGTTC
Source organism: Chrysomallon squamiferum (assembly GCA_012295275.1). Lineage (NCBI taxonomy): Eukaryota > Metazoa > Mollusca > Gastropoda > Neomphalida > Peltospiridae > Chrysomallon > Chrysomallon squamiferum. Next base: position 14,104,569 of record CM022674.1, read on the forward strand.
ATAAGTGGCTGGACATTACAAATAACTTTACAAACAGACTGGTGTAAAAAGTAAATGTGTGTTTGTCATACTGCAAGTGTTTGTTTCTGTTGTGTTGTGCATTGTGAACAGACTAATCACAGGGTGAAGATAACACTGAAACGTTTAATTGTTTTTACATCCTTTTTCTGTTACTGGAAGATTTAAAAAAAAAAAATTATATTTGATTTGTTTATATTGATTTTATTATTATTGTTGTTAATGTTTTATTATTATTATTATTATTATTATTATTATTATTATTATTATTATTATTATTATTATTAAAGGCTAAATACATAATTTGCATAATTGTTTCATTAGCACAAATTCTAGTACAGCTTTTTTTCTTATTATCTCACTTTATATTTCCTTCAGCTTGCCAGCTAGTCTTTTTCACATTTTATAATTTAAAAAGAAAAGAAAAGAAAAGAAAAAAAGAAAGAAAAGTATTGTATAATTCTGTTATTGTAATATTGTAATTACTTCAACACTGAAGAAGAGACATCAAGAATCTAACTCTAAATGCATGATATTACAAATAAACTTGAAATAATTTCTCTTCTGATTCTTTTTTCTGAGCTTGTGTTACATGCTGGCACTTGCAATTACCAAGCAGATGAACTGTGCTGTGTATGGTTTGGACAATGCCATATTACGGTATCTTTGGTATTATTAGATGTATAAACATGACAGTGCATAAAGTTTACTAAATGTGTTTTCTGATTTTAGTTTGTTTGTCAAAATAAAATCTGACTTGTTTTCTGCACAGAAATAATCTTACTTAATGATTAACTCAGCAACTAATTCTAATAATTCTGTAAAATGATTAGAAATGATTATTTTGATTGGTATATGCATTTGATGATAATTTATTTATTTATTTATTTATTTGTGATTGCTTTATTGTTATGCTATTATCATCACAGATGTATCATCATAACAACATACTGATATATATACACATTCAGATACGTGTGTGTATGTGTGTTTGTGTGTGTGTGAATCATATATATATATATATATGTATGTGTGTATATTCAATATATAAACACATATTTATATAACATATATAAATGTGCATCTGTATATATGTGTGTGTGTGTGTCTGTGTGTTATATTATTTTCATTATTATCATTATCATTATTATGATTATTATTATTATTATTATTGTTATTATTATTATTATTGTTATTATTTTAAATCATCATCACAGATATTAAGCTGAGCGATGCTGTGACTGTGTGATGTTGTTGTTGCAGGTTTGATGGACACAGTAAAACAGGGGGAGGGAAACAACTGGTCAATGAACCCGGAACAGTTTGCCGATCTAGCATCCTCCCTCAACAACTTCTTCAATCGCCAGAGCCAGTCACAACATAAACCTGTGGGTAAGTCACTGTACAAAACCAGGCAAGTCACAGCACAGGTAAATCACAACATAAAACAGTTGGTAAATCACAACATAAAACAGTTGGTAAATCACAACATAAAACAGTTGGTAAGTCACAACATGAAACAGTTGGTAAATCACAACATAAAACTGGGGTAAGTCACAACATGAAACAGTTGGTAAGTCACAACATAAAACAGTTGGTAATACACAACATAAAACAGTTGGTAAGTCACAACATAAAAGAGTTGGTAAATCACAACATAAAACTGGGGTAAGTCACAACATGAAACAGTTGGTAAGTCACAACATAAAAGAGTTGGTAAATCACAACATAAAACAGTTGGTAAGTCACAACATAAAACAGTTGGTAAATCACAACATAAAACAGTTGGTAAGTCACAACATAAAAGAGTTGGTAAATCAGAACATAAAACTGGGGTAAGTCACAACATGAAACAGTTGGTAAGTTACAACATAAAACAGTTGGTAAGTCACAACATAAAACTGGGGTAAGTCACAACTAAAAGGTTTGTGGAAAGTGCTGTTCTGTCAGTAACACTGAACCTAAAATATCCTCTGTAAGTAAGTAAAGCAGGAATAATGATAGCTGGTTTCCTCTCTAGGATTTTATCATCATACAAAATATAAATATTTAATAAGCTGTAAGCTTCCATTCAGTAGGTACAGTGTTCTGTTGGAAGGGTAGTTTAATGCTGTTTTGAAACTGTGTTTTGAAATGTGACAGTTTTAATGTCTGTGTTGCAGTAACAAATCACGTATACAGCAACGGTGTTGTCGGACACACAGACACGTCCAGAGCAGACATCCACCTGTCCAACAGTCCACAGATCAGTCCTCACTCACAGGTAATCATCAGAGTTTCATTTTTTTATTGTTGTTGTTATTATCTTTATTACTATTATTATTATTAGGTAATTAATTAATTTATTTATTTATTTTTGTTGTTGTTGTTGTTGTTACCATGTTTCTAATTGATTCATGCTGGTAACTGAGACATCAGCAAAAAAATCTCTGATTGATGATAAAACATTTAAAACCAGTTCTGATTGGTAAAAAAATCAGCAAAAAAATTCTGATTGATGATAAAACATTTAAAACCAGTTCTGATTGGTAATTAAATCTTGTAAAACCAGTTCTGATTGGTGATTAAAACTTGTAAAACCAGTTCTGATTGGTTCATTTTTCAGAGTGGTTCTGAAAGTTACTCATCCGCCCAGACTGTTGTCTCTGTGCATACGGGTGCCTATCGCCATAGCGACGACATTGAGGAGGACTTCACAGACTGGGACAAACTCCTGTGATCTTTTTACTTCACTCATTACATCATCCAATCACAGCCTTCACCATCAAGTCACATGATCAAACCGTCCAATCACATGTTTATCCAATCAGAACCATGTCACAGCTATATTTAACTGATATACACATTTCATAATATTTTCAGATTTTTGTGGTTTTTATTTTATTTTTTTTTCCATTTTTCAAAACCGAGCCATGTAACATTACCCGTCCAATATTTTGTGTTATTATACATTTTGTTTTTCAATCTTTGTTGCTGTTAGACACATTTACATTTTTATTGTTTTTCATGTGGTTACTTCTGTACTTCACTGAGTGAAGTACTTTTTGATGAACATTTATTTGTTACCTGTACTGAATTTTGTGTCAGCTGTACTGAGTATATGGATTGCTGATATCATAGTATATATATACATGTGTTGTGCCATGGAACATTAGAAATATAAAAAAGAAGCATAAAATTCATTATATATTAACTCTTGATATACGAATAGAAACATACATGCACAGAAACAGACACACACACACACACACACACACACACACAGACATGTTCATATATCTACTGTATAAATAAATAAAATTTTATATTTGGATGCAAAATAAATATATCTTGGATACAAGTATATATCCTTTTACTCATGGATACAGTTAAATATTAATTTACTGTTAATTCAAATACCCACTTAATTTAATTTCAAATATAATAAATATCCATGGATATAATAATAACATACACTGAATATATATATATCATCAAAGAATTTACTAAATAAAATATACACAATAAAATATACACACATCTACATCACACATAAATATACATAAACAAAACATGAATGAACATACACATACATTACCATTATAAGGTACAAAATAGATGTATGAATTTTTCATGTCACCAAATTGCTCAGAAAACCTTTAACATGCACTAATTATTCATTGAAGTCACTGATAATTTGTATTAATAGTTTGTTTTACAGTATCATGTTGTATATATCTTGTATCACACTGCATATAATATAATATATGTATGTACCTAATATATATAGGCTTAACCACCAGTCAGATCAAGCATAGGGTTATAGAGCGAATGAAGTTCAAGAATACATATGCAATACTTTTTGTTTTTTATATATATATATATATATATATAGCTGTTTTAATGTTGTTAAAATTAATTAATTTTTCACTTTTTGTTTTAAGTTTTCTAAAGGTTTTAAATTATAAATGCTGAATGTATAATAATAATAATAATAATAATAATAATAATAATAATGACCATATTATTATTAATGTAAAAAAATAGTAGAAAGTAAAATAAAATAAAAATCAGTAAACAAACAAACAAACCCAATCACAGTGATGTTAATGCTTTAATTATAATAAATAAACATTAGTGACAGTAATAACAAATAGCTTTATAATAAATACACAAACAAATAAGTTTTATAAGTAATGGTGTATGGAAAACTGAACTGATGTTCTTCAACAAACCCAGTTGATAGTCAACCCTGTGTTATATCTCTTGTATTCTGCCCCTACAACCCACTTCCCATCATGCATCACACTGTACATTTTACATAGTCTTGTGTTCAGGTCATAATTTTATTCCATTGTTAATGACTTATGTTTTTTAATTTTTAATACTTTTAAACTATTACGAAGACAAAATTAATATATTTAGCTATTTTCAGTAGATTGTTATATTTGTTTACAAAAAGAAATTTGTCAACAGTTTCAGTTTAAATTGTGGTGGATCAGTCTTTTAAGTACTATTGTTTCTATCGAAATAATATTTTGTAATTGATATATCAAATTTTACTTTTTTATATGTTATAAGTAATATTTTAACATTAAATGAATCATATTGAAATAATATACAAGAACGTTTGACCTATATTAAAGTTACATAACTCTAGCAGTAAAAGTTTTAAATTTCACCATACCCACATTTTGTTTTCTGTAATGTTGAAACTGATAAAAACAGAATAAATAAAAAATATACAGAAAAAAACCTTCAGTCTCTTGGTAGGACCTTACAAACATATTTTAAAATAATTTTAAAAGTTTCGAATTATTAAAAAGATTTTATTTTAAAAAAATGATATGGTTTTCTATTTTGAACTGTGATACTCTTTGTACACACTTGTAGCATCTTCCTTTAACTTCATTCTGTATGAAACAGCTAGGATCATCACATGTAATATACTGACAATATTTCACACCATAAATAATAGGTTTTATTTATCATTCTTTTGTAGTGTACAGATATTTTCCTTACCATGCTGTTAAAATACATTTCTTTCAAACAAAACGAATTATTATTTATTTTTTTAATTGACATTTTCTTCAACCAGTGTTAAAAATTTTTTTAGGTATTGACGATGTTCCAAAAAGAACGAAACAGTTTCAAAAATGGTTGAGTTTGTTATTTTATTTTAATTTTAATTTTTTCTGTGTGTGGTGCTGTTCATTTTATTTTATCTGGAAAGTTCAATGGATATTAATTAGCACTGCGGTATATGATTTACATGACAGCTTCATGAATATTCATCATTATAGTTGTTGTTTTAGCTCACAAGTTCATGAATATTCATCATAATGGCTGTTTTGTCTGGTAACTTCATTAATATTCATCATGGCTGTTTTATCTGATAACATGAATATTCATCACAGCTGTTTTATCTTTGTAGATGTCATGAATATTCATCATCATAGCTGTTTTATCTGATAACTTCATGAATATTCGTCATTAATTAACTGATTTTTGTATCTGTGTGTTGCTGTTTTATAGTTATAACCACTGTTTGTTAATATTGTTTATTTTTATTACATAATATATCTCTGTATGCACTGTTCTTTCTGTTTATATACCATATTTTGAAACTAATTTAAGTAAGTAAATAAATAAAAAAAAAAAAAAAAATAAATAGATAAATATCTAAGCAAACATTGTGAGATAAAATTAAGAGAAAAAACATGTTTATAAAACTTTTAGATTTGTTATTTACTTTTTAATTTTTGAAAATACTCTTTACTTTTCATTCATCCGTCCATCTGTTTGTTTGTTATTTGCACTGGCTGTGAAATAACTTTTTAATTTTCATTTGTTACTGTGCAGTGTTTATTTATTTACACTTGTTTCAACAGTTGTCCCAGCAATTGAACTGAACAAATATGTATGTATATATGTTTTATTTTATTTATTTATTTTTTAGAGCTCAATATTACCCGGTAATCTATTTTTTTTTTTTTTTAAATTTTGTCATTTTCAATATAAATTAATAATAATAATAATAATAAATAAATTTAAATTGTACAAAAATGAATTTTTAGCAAAAGTTTATTTATTTATTTTTTTTTTTTTTTTTTTTTGTATAAAATTATACTTTTCACATTTTAACATACATTTGTTTCTATCTTATTAAACAATAGTTGTGGTGCTAAACATGGCATAATGATTGTTTTATTTAATGGAGTTAACCTTTACTAATAATAAAGTGAAATAATAGTTTGACAATCTCTCTGTGAAATTTGAGGGCTACAATTAACAAAAACATTTAATGCATTTTGTACTGTTACCTTCTTGTTTCATTTGTTTATAGAAACAAACCTTTCATAACAATAAAATACAACAACAATTTACAAACATTAAAGGCAGCCATTTGCTGTACATTTTCAACAGAACATTTGTACAGATGAAATATATGTGTTAATAAAATTATAAATAAATAATTTGATATAGATTTTTTTTTCTTTATAAATAATGATAGCTTGTTCTGGAAGAACTAAATTGCATGTAAACTACTTCATAACATCAGAAATATGAACTTAAAAAAAAAAGACATATTACATAACAAATATTAGGTGAATATTTCATTTTACAACCATCAGAGGTCTTATATGAATTAAACAATCAAATGTTAATATAATTTATAATAACACTATTAGGATTTTTTTCTTTCAACTTGAAATGATTTTTAGAAAATAGTATTTTGGGCGACAAAAAAGGCAGTACAAACTGAGTGTCCCATTTTGCGCATGCGTTATTTAATTTAATTGAAAATAAATTTTATTTGATCCTGTATGACAAGTACATTTTAATAAATTATTTTGTTTTTATGTCATTTCTGACATTATGAATCTATTATTTTTATACACTGTGCAATTTAACTGTTATTCATTTGTAAAATCTATCATGTTGTTTCTTTTTTTATTTAATAAAAATGTAAATATATATATATATATATATTTTTTTTCCCATGATGTGAAAATCATTAATAATGTACGTAGTTAAGTGATGTATTAATTTTAATAATGTTTCGTTGAATCATTGAATTTGTATTTTTTGTTTACATCTCTGTAAACAGTAGTGCTGTCTTTATTTAAATATTTCAAAATCAGACGAAGAAGCAAATACTGTCTTTTCTTATACAACTACCACTACTACTTCTACTACAACTACTACTGCTGCAACAACTACTACTAGCACTGATACAGTTGTTGTTATTATTATTAATTTTTGTTATTATTAGTTAAATAAAAAGCTTGTAATATAATTAATTTCATTCCAAATTCAGTTTTTAAAGTCATTAAAATCTATTTTTATGAAATAGTTACATCATTTATTTGGATGCAGTGTTTACAGAATATCTTTGTGTGTATAATGAATCCTGTGTTAATGAATGTATAATGAATCCTTTGTGTGTATAATGAATCCTTTGTGTGTATAATGAATCCTGTGTTAGTGTATAATGAATCCTGTGTTAATGTATAATGAATCCTGTGTTAATGAGGAATAATTTCATATCTATCTGATACAGAACTGTCCCATTTTTAAACAATTTTCACCTAGAATCATACTTGGAGATCTATTTTACTTTCAAATATTGTTCAGAAATTGGTGACATCAACTACACTGATAATAAAAATCAGCAACAATGTCATGTATTTTTCTGATTGTGTGATCTTTCATACAGATGTGTATAAACAGCCTTTCAGCAGCAAATATGGATGACTGGAATTTTATTTATTTATTAATATTCCACCCAAAATAGAAGAACATTGTTTTAATAATAAATGTAGAATAAGATGAGTCAGTTTTATTTTGTTTTGTTATTTCCTGGGAATTTAAAATATTTTGTATATATGAAAATTCTGTTATTAAACATAATACAACCATTTAAGACAGACACCTGTCAGATGGTTTACTTATTCAATTCATTGTTTAAAATATTTATGCATATCCATTTCCCTGCTCTCTTTTTTTGAGTTTTCATATTATTTTCTTAATCATTTTTATTATTATTATTATTATTATTATTATTATTATTATTGTTGTTATTGTTGTTATTACTTTGAAATGCAACTGTTTATCTACGATACTGATAACATTTGAACTATTCAGAAATTAGTTTATCCACATTTGCTGCTGACTTTTGATCTCATATTTTTGCAAAACCATCCTTAATTCTGACAATACTGTGTATATTCAATACTGACTGGTCAGAGAGACAAACGTGTTATAATGGTCAATTTTTATTTGGTCGTTAAATATCAGATTGATTTGGCCATTTTGGGTTACTAAATTTTTTATAGTAATCAGTTTTTAGAAATTTAAGAAAACTGTTTAACTAATTATTATTACATTATTATTTATTTATTTATTTATTTATTTATTTTTCTCTCTGACTAGTAATTTGTGATGTGGGTTACTGCTTCTAGCATACATTCCTTTTTAGAAAGAAAAAAATTGTTTTGCTTTTAACTTATGTGTGATAGACGATTTTATATGGACATAGATTTATATTTATTTATATGACTTATATAGGTATATGTGATCTTTTTGATTTCAGTATTTTATAACTTATAATTATTATTTCTAAAATTTATGTATTTACTTTTTTTTTTTTTTTTTTTTTTGTATCAGATGTGGCAAAATAGAAAAAAAAGAAAAAAAAAAAATACAAAGAAAGAAAAATAGGGAAATCTATCTTTTGTGCCCTTTTAACTTATTTTTTTCAGGAAATCCTTTTTTATATCACAGTATGAAAACTGGTTAGGTTAGCTTCACTTCAGTTCATACACAGAATCATAGTTTGTGTAATAATCATTATCATGACCATGTGACAGAGTTGAACCACTGATCATCAGAATAAACCTTGTTTAGATAATGTTCACATGTGGCTCAGAATCAATCTATTAAAATATTTATGACAAAATCTGTCTGCATTAGGTTTATTTATGATTCAGAATCCAAAGAATTCCTGTGATTTTTGACAACACAGAATCCACGAGGAACAGCCATGTTACATTTTAATTACACTGTGAGATCACTTAACTCATGGCAACTTAAAAACACAGATGTATTTGGATCAGGTTCAGTTTTGCTTACATGTTGTAACAAACACCTTCATGTCCATTAAAACCTGTAAAAACACTTCATGACTCTTAGCTTTTACATCTGTAGTGATGCCTTTATGTATTTGTAGCAGAGAAGTAAGTAAATAGTTTATATTTGTTAAATATTTTTGTCAAACGATTTACACAGAGCAAATGTAATTACAAATCAATTTCATCATTCCTTTTGATACGTTTTTCTTTATTTTTTTAGCTGGAAATTTCTTAAAATAGCTTTTGGACATCTTTTTTTATTTTCCACTTGCAAGATCAGTTCTTGTTTGTTTTTCTACATTTCTTACATTGTTTTAATTAACACTGCCAGATATGTTGTTGTGCATGAATTGTTTGTAGATTGTGTAAAAAACAAAAAATAGTTTTTCATAAGTACTGTAATTTAACTAGAGCACATTCATTATTTTCAAATCTGTTGAATTTTTTCCCTTTCAGCTTTGTTTGTTTAATATTTTCAGTGCTTTTGTTGTTAGTTCTTATTTTTATTTATTTTTTCTTATTTTTTTATTTGTAAATATCATTGCTCAACATCCAAATTATTATTGTTGTCTGTTTTGTTTTTCGGTCAGTATGATTTATATCTTTCAGTAGCTCTCATCTTTATCTTCTTTACTCATTTTCCATCCTTTGAATTATAATTGCTATTATTTTATTATTATTTTAAATTTGATGAAATAATAAATAAAAATATTAATACAAAATGTAATGAGCAGATGTTTTTGAGTTAACTAACATAATATGTATTAACTCCTAACAGCAGATAACTAACAGGTAATGGCAGGTTACTGACAAGGGGAGATGATTAACATGTAAGGGCAGATAACTTCTTCTAAAGGCAGACAAGTTGTAATTCTACGAACATTTGTTAAATCATGTACATAGTGTGTTTTGTGTTTTGTGAAGTGTAAAATGTGTACTACACTACACAACATCCGTCCTGTTTGAGAACGAAATTATTTATTTTATTATAACAATGTGACATGTGTTTAGCTAGAACATTCAATAGCAGCATTTGATTGAATAAACCATTAGAACATGACACAGTGTCTTTATTTCATAACAGTGGTTGTTTTGGTCTCCTTCGATGTCAGACTTCACTACCAGTTCACTGTGTCTTCTTTCTCTGTATATCTCCATGTTATCCGTTTCCCTTTTTCTGTTTATCTCACTGTTCTCTTATATCTCTTTTTCTCAATATAACTATCTCCATTTCTATATCTCACTGTTCTCTATCTCCCTTTCTATCTATATCTCACTGTTCTCTTTATCTCCTTCTTTCTATATGTAATTAAATTTCCATCACTGTGTTGATTTCTGTATCTCTGCATCTCTATTTCTCTCTCAACAATTGATTTGAATACAAACAGGAGAAATGTATCTACAGAATCTGTTCTTTGAAGAACTGAAGGAGACATTGGTCTCTTTCAGCACTATGAATGGTAATTACAAGAACAAACATCTGAACAAATCTTCCAGAAATAACAAACAAGTACAATAATGGAATTTAAATTTTTTATTTAGAAAAATTGGTTTGCAATTTTTTTTTTTTTTTTTTTTTTTTTTTTTCAAATAATATTTCACATTGGCAACAAAAACAAACTGTGAAAAAAAAAAAATAATAAAAAAGACAGAACACATTAGTCATTCACAAACATCTGCAGAAAATAATAAAATTATAAATTAATTAACAAAGGTCTTAAAAACACCAACTATCCAAATGAAAATTTAAAAATACTAAGAAATGTTCTAGTTTCTAATAGAAAAACTGAAAAAAACAAGGGTGGGAATTTGAAAACAAAAACAAAAGAACAACTATATTTTAAATGTACTTTTGAACATAAAAATAACTTCTCTGTGAAATGAAAGATGTCTGGATATTCCCCAGTATTTTATGTAATAACAATAAAATCTGCATGGCAACCACAACTAGAACAGTGACATTGTTTTAATTGTACTGTGAGACAATTTTAATAATGGCGACTTTGGTTTTAAATTTCAAATGTTGTCTTGCTGGTTATGATAAAAACATCTTTTTTAAAATATTTTTTATGACCAATCATGAATGGTAAGCTTAAATCGCTATACACCAAAATACATTAAACTAGAGTTATTTCCCTTCCTGAATCTGCCATCTTGACAAGAATTTAACTTCAAAAGTCATGTGAAAAACTAATATAATCTTTTAAATATTCCAGTATATGTTGATAGAAAAATTCCTTTTAATTGATATTACTTCTTCTGAAATAAGAACTACAATTAACACAGAAATCTCTGTTCAAATTCATAATCTATTTCCCAATCCAAACATAGGATTATAAATACATATTTCCCTGCCCAAGGGAAGGTTTATCTTTTCTTGCTGTTGATTTTATTTACTGATGAAGTCTGACTGATGGAGACATTTTGCATCACATAAGGAATAAACAAATATATTTTAAGACAATTTCAACAATTTATTATTGGTTATTTACTTCAGAAATGATAATGCAAGTTTTGTTTAATGATGATATCAAAGTGGAAATATGCACACCTCTTCTCAAGTTACTCTTACCAAACAATGCATTTTTATAACCTCTTCCCTGAAACAGAAAAACAAACCAGCCCATATCTGGAATGGGAAATAGCCCAATACAACATTTACAAAGACTGAGCCTTTATACAACCACCCTTTTTGGACTTTATTATTAGGAAACATCTGACAGCTTGTACTGTTAATACTGAAAAGCCCTCAAGTTGTAATCACAGGAGTGTTTCCATGCATCTTCAGAAGTTAATACATGTGAGAAGCATGCTGGAAGGTTATAAAAGTGCAGTTTTAATGAAAACACAAATATTAATACTGAAAACACACTGTCCCGAACAGGATTCAACAATGAAGGAATGATGGGATGATTTAGGAATGATTTTCTTTTAACAGTAATCATCACAATGTATGATAAGATGATAAAATTATTACTTGTTGAAACACAAAAACTCAAAATGAACAAAAATATTCAATGTGGACTGTATAAAATGAGAATTTTAAAAGCAATATCTGAATAAGAAATCAAGTAATTAACAAAAATAAATGAATAAATGAAAAAAAAAAAAAAAACAACAACAACAATAATAATAATAATAACTGAACAGTTTGTTTTTAAAATGATTTTAAGTTATATACAATAAAATTAAACTTTTGGAATCCATCACCAAATTTGAGAAATAGTAAAATTGTCAGATTTGAAAGAAAGAGAAAAATAAAATTGTGAGAGAAGAAAAAACACCTCTTGTTCTTTGTTAAACATTCAATATATACACACACTTTAAATGTTATTGTGTTTGGCACTAAAAAGGTGCATATATATATACAAATACAAGTATAAATAAATAAATAAATAAATAAAACATATACTCATTTAAATAATTATTAAGTTTTTTCTTTCTTTTATTGTAGTTTTCCTTTTCTTTCTATCTTTATTTTTAAAATAAACATTTTATACTTCTTTAGAAATTTTGTTTTTTCGTATTTATATTTTGCTATGTCAGGCTCCTTAATAAGCAAATAAACAATAAACAAATAAATAAATAGTCTACTGACTTGGCATATTCAATGTCATTGATTTCTCCACTGTAAAATATTGATAACTGTATGACATCAAGATATTAGCTTCTACAAAAAAAATCTTGTATTAGATCCATTCATTCACTTGTATTACTGTAACAGTTAAAGGAACAATACAAAAAAAAAGTAATAAAAAAAAAAATGTATATATATATTTCTTTTAAATTAAATTAAAAAAATAAACAAAACAAAATAAAATAAAATAAATAAATAAATAAATAAAATATTGTCATTAAAAAATTTATTGGGAACCTCGCTACTAACGAGTAATTTGACAAGCTGATTAATGATTTGTGGTAATATTAAATGTTATGATATCTTTATTTATTCTTTATGGAGAAAATATATTTAAACAAATAAAATAAAATAAAATAAAATGAAATAGTTCGTCAGTCTGACAAAGCCTAGAACCAAACTACAAGATTAACCCAGATTCGTTAAACGTTCCTTCCAGATTTATTACTGTTATTTATTTATATAAGGCACATTCTAAAGGCACAAAGCAACAAGCATAATATGAATGCAGAAAAGAGCGAAAAAAGAAAAGAAGGAAAAAAAAAAAAAAAAGCGTTAAAAGAACTATACAAGATCTGATTAGTAGAACAAGCAGACGTCAGTTTTGGCAATAAAGGAGATGTTAAAGCAGTACTTCCGCTCAAAGCGGAAATAATACTTTCCAATAGTCGCGTCATTTGTCTAAAACAAGTTTTGTTTTAATGTAAATTTATTTAATATAATTTTACAGGAAATATAAAACTGTTATTTATTTATTTAATCATTCATTCATTGATTTATAAATTCTTTCTTTTCATATTCAGTTAACTATAATAAATATCTTTATCAAACCGTAAGTTTATTTCAAACATTTCTATTTCTTTCTTTTTTTTTTTTTTTTTTTTTTTTTTTTTTTTTTTTTTTTTTTTTTTTTAAAGTTTAGATATCGTTTTCAATTTTTCATCGTGAAAGCTGAAATTTTTATAAATAATATAATTCTTAGGATTTCGTTCACCAAACGCTACTAAGAATAATTTGTTAAAAAGGCACTCTATCTATACAATTAACAGTAAATTAACTATGAAAGAACAGTGCTTAGAAAGAAAATAATAAATATTTTTTTTTTTTTTTTTTTTAAAAGCAGGCTTTCAAGTCCAGATGCTGTTTTCCTTACGACATCAAAGCATTTCCATTCACAGCCTCAGATCATCGTGGTACCCTGCAGATAAAGCGCCAATATTTGAATCCTTCCAGAAGGATAAATATGTAATATATTAATTGTTACAAGCAAAAACACTCTTATTTCTTCTTTTGGTTTAAGCAATGAATTTAAAAGAAAATAAGCTGCGTTTTCAGTTGCTGAAGCATACTGTGCAAATTTTGAAATAACAATAATAAATAAATAAATAAATAAATAAATAAATAATATAACAACTTGTCTGCGTATCCGCAGATTTTTTTTCTAATTATTATAATTATTTTTAAAGACTTGTGTAGTTTTCTAAACATAGATGATAATATTATAATTTAACAATCATTTACGTTACGTTGTTTAGATGCTTTTGTCACAGGGTAGAAATATTAACAACAATGCAAATGATGGCAGAATGCAATATAACGTCACATTACATAAAACATAATTGCGTAAAGAACTGTTTATGAAAAAATACAAAGGTGGAAATATTTATGATCATACAAAAATAAATATTGAAGCGGGTTTCATGTTGTTTAAAACATTCCTTGCAAAATATAGAAAAATGTAAAATGGCGATATGATAAGAGGAACATATTAAACGTAACAAACAAAAGATGTAAAAATTATGAGGATTACAATTCACAGTGAATAGATTAAACGGAAACAATTTTTATGTTTTGGAATATATTTCATGGTAAAGAAAAAATAAATAAATAAATAATAATAATAATAAATATAAATAAAGAAAAAAAGTAGTCAAACTACACAACAAACAGTTGCGAAAATAGGTACATGTTTTAAACTATTTACATATCAGGTTTCAAGCCCCTCTTACAATAATAATAATAATAATAATAATAATAATAATAATAATAAGTCAAAACAAAATTTAAAAAAAGAAAAGCAACAGAAGAAGAAGTTTTGGTTGAGAAACCCCTATAAAGGCACATATTTACATAAACCATTTTCCTACGTAGAGAAGAGAAAAAATATCCAAACAAATAAAAAGGTTTAAGTAGCCAGGACAGTTTTTAAAATCCGGGGTTATTATTGCATTTTTCATTTATTTAATTATTTACTTTTTAAAAATAAGATTTCAAAATGAAAACAATATTAACAATAGGAAAATAGCATTTCAAAATTACGAAGAACTAACGAAGGGCATCGACGTCACCTTCCTTTGAATTCAACATGACGTGTTCCTCAATATTTTGCCATCTCATTACCTTAGGGTCATGTCCATAATTTCTCCTGTTTTGGACTGCGGCGATTCGTTCCCCTGACATCTCGCTGGCTTTCTTTCTCCACAGAATACAGCCTAATAAGGGAAGGCCTAGCGTGTAGCAAATAACAAAGAGCAGAATAAGGACGCTGTCTGTCCGTATGAGACGTATAGTTTTCAGTGGAATACACTTAGCGTGCGATACAACGCTATTGTTAACTTTCTCAATGACCTCCACACACACCATGTAATCCGTGTCTGTCATTAGATGTCTCAGCTCGAATTCGTTCACTATTCCGTCCAGTCGGTTAGAAATAAACTTCCCGTAGCTCTGTTCATATCCCACAAACACTGCTTCCAGAGTTCCGTTCGGCTCGTAGTCTGTAAAGTGCCACGTTATTCGTAGACTGGAAACTGACGCCTCCGCTAGCGTAACGTTCAGATAGTCCGTGACGGAAGACGCCACCGGAACCGGAAACATGATCAGTAATGGCTGATTTCTGGAGGTAATGCTGACGGTGTCGTTTTGTGACGAGTCGGCTAAAACGACACAGGCCATAAAAAGCGGAAGTATCACTCGTCGTGCCATCACCCACATCTGTAAACAAAAAAAAATTTATAAACAAAATTTTACATTTAAAACAAACAAATATTTATAAACAAAATTTTACATTTAAAACAAACAAATATTTATAAACAAAATTTTACATTTAAAACAAAAAGAAAAAAATAATATGTTTTTATTACGATTGTAGAATAAACTCTATGCTCAAAAGCATAAATATACTTCTGTTATGGTTACAGACTAAATATAGTTTATTATGATTATAAACTAAATTGTATACTTACAAACACTGATATGCTTGTTTGTTTGTTTATTTATTTATTGCTGTTGTGGTAGTAGTTGTTAGTAAATTAGTTAGTAAAACTGTTTGTATCCTAAACGGAGTAAAGTGAGTTCGGAGTATAAAATACACAACAGTTTGTTGAAGAAACACGACATTCGGAACAGAAATATTGATCATGTGAGGTACCATTGTTTTTCTTTTTCATAAAGTGATTGTTTAATTTATGTATTCGACTTTTTAGTGATGTTGTCATTGATTACTTGTTACTAACATATCAAGTGTTATTCAACTATACGCACCTCTCTCTCTCTCTCTCTCTCTCTCTCTCTTAATTATTATTTAATATATATTATATCCTCACACGTTCTAATTAATAGTAGTAGTAGTACAGTGTGATAGTAGTAATAATAGCTGTGACAAACAAACAAACAAACAAATAAATAAATAATTAAACAAACATAACAAACAAATAAACATAAATAAATATATCTTCAACAGTCACATAAATAAATAAAATGGATAACTCTAGTAGTGTAATGGATAAGGCTATAACAGGTCAGGAAAATGATGATAAAATCAATAGTTAACTACTGGATACACCTCAATGTAAACAATGCGTTCAGGCATGCACAAGCATCATCCACGAAACTGAACATCGACAAACTGACAGCACTAACTGGAAACAGCGCAGTGAATTACGACTTTAAGTGCAGGATTATACTGAATGCGGAGCTGTTTGCTTTTCATTTCACTGTAGTTAACATGAAAGCACAGATTTAAGTGTTATATAATTACATGTATGAGTGTATATTTGGATAGAGACTGAGACTGAGAGAGAGAGAGAGAGAGAGAGAGAGAGAGAGAGAGAGAGAGAGAGAGAGAGAGAGAGAGAGAGAGAGAGAGAGAGAGAGAGAGAGAGAGAGAGAGTTTTATCAGTATGTACTACTCAATCTATATGTTATGCAAATAGATATGATATATAACAGCTCGTATAAATAATTAGACACATATCCAGTCATATTTTTACATAAATACACAGAAAACATTTAACTACGTACATATCACAGATATTTCAAAGACACATCCAAGCAAAATAGCATATCCATGAATGTATATGTATTCTATGTACATATAGCTAAATGTGTATCACACACACACACACACACACACACACACACACACACACACACACACACACAGACAGACATACACACACACACAGATAGATGAAAAAACACACACACACACACACAAACACACACACACACAGACAGACATATACACACTATGAAAACACACACACACACACACACACACACACACACACACACACACACACACACACACACACACACACACACACACACAGACACACAGAGAATATGAAAGCACACAGTGTGAAGCACACAGTAATGTGTGTATATTACCTGCTGGACTGTCCAGTGCTGCTAGCCCCGGCGGCCTGGCTGGTAGGTCTGCACGTGTTCGGTGTGTGTTGTTAACACATCACAGATGTTGCTTTGTTTATGGCGGTGACTAATAGCGTATTATAGAGACACGACAAACAAAACAGCTCAAACTAACCGTTAAATAATGTTATATACTATTACAAAAGCAACATCGACAACAACTACTACTACATCTAATACACAAATAAACTATTACAACAGTAACAACGACAACAGCTGCTGGTACTGCTGATACATAAATAATGTAATACACCACTACAACAGTAACAACATCTACTACAACCACGGTAGCTAATATATAAATATTGTAAATATGACTGAATA
>CM022674.1:14127373-14184873 GCA_012295275.1 Chrysomallon squamiferum
TAGACGAGGGAGAAGACGTTGTTATTGAAGCCTGAAACTGGCAGATTCAAAGGTCACAAAGTGTTACCGTCATTTCACCGAATGTTGTCTGATTTGAAAAGCGGGAAAAACCTGAAATCTTGATACTAACGTTGTTTTTTATTTACCTTCTTTCTACTAGCAGCAAAAGTACAGCATCAGCGGTAGTAGTAGCTGTTGTTTTCGTTAACGATGGTGTTATTATTTGCTTTAGTTGCTGTTATAGTACTAGTATTAGCAATAGTATCAGTAATTTTTCTTCCTATTGTTGTTGTTTTGTTTTCGTTAAGGGATGATATAAAGAGACAAAATCGACATTCAGAAAGATACCACTTTCTCTTATGGATCTGATTATTGTAATTGTGTGCGTTATTTTTATTTATTTATTTATTATTATTATTATTTTTATGGGGTTTTTTTGGTGTTTTTTTTTGGTTCATTTTTCCTTCATAGAATAATTATATCTTCCGTTGTTATTTCCTCATACAGTAAATGAGCACCTTCTGTTAATAAAATGAAAACCTAAAAAAAAATCGAAAGCTAATTATCTTTTCGTGATTTCCAGTTAGAAGCATTCGTTATTTATCAGCGTAACTGAAATTATTTTGCTTTTTTAACTTAATATTTTATTTATAAGACCATTACATGACCTAACAATGACTTATTTAGAACGTAAAATCGATCTTCATCACATTATCCCAAATAACGTATCCAAGTTATCGCGCACAGCGTGAACGCGCGAGATCCTAAATTTCCTATGAAAAAGTCCAGAAATAACGGAATATTACGAGAAAGGCGGAAATATTTTTATTTTTATTTTTTTATTATTTATATTTTTCTCTTTTACTGCTTTACGGTCTTTGATTAGCTCATGAAAAATAAATGATAATATTGCTATCAGAAAAGGTAATTATTTCAAGCCATTTTCAAAGAAAGACAGAAAAAAAAAAAAAAAATAAATAAATAAAAAATATAAAAAATAAAAAAAAAAAAAAAAAAAATTACGTAAATTCCTCTTTATTTTTCCAGATAAATTTCCATCATTACGTCATGGAGATTTCATCATCTTTTTTTTTTTTTTTTTTTTTTTTTTACTTTTTAATTTTAATTATTATTTGAATTGTTATTATTATTATTATTATTATTATTATTATTATTATTATTATTATATAGTTAGTTTCGTGTCTTTCATTCTTTGTTTTGAACGCTCAGAAATAATTCAGTAAGTTCTGTCTGTCATTTACGTTTCTTCTCCGTGTAAAAATAACTAACATTACTTTTTGTGAGAAACTCGAGAAATCAGAACACGATCCTTGAAATTTTTTTTTTTTATTTTTTTTTTTTTTTATCGTGTAATTACATCATCTAAATGTAGAAGATTCCTGACATTAAAATTAATCAATTTCTTAGCAAGAAAAGCGGAATAAAAACCTTTTAGGTCGGCATCCAATCAAGTTTCTGTGTCAGAGTTATCTTAAAATATTTTCCTATGTGTACTTGTTTGTGTATTTATATGTGTGTACATGTTTGCGTATGTATATGTGTGTGTGCATGTGTGTGCGAATGTATGTTTCTGCTGCATGTTTGTATATCTGTGTGTATGTGTGTACTTATTTTATATTTGTGTGCACTTTTTTGTGCATGTGTATGTATGTATTCATTTGTATATGTGTATGTGTGTACTTGTTTGTATACGTATAGGTGTGTACTTGTTTGTATGTGTGTACTTGTTTGTATATGTGTATATGGGTACTTGTGTGTATTTTTATGTAAATTTGTTTGTATATGTATATGTGTATTTGTATATTCAATTATGTTTGTACTTCTTTATATATGTGTATGTGTACTTGTTTGTATATGTTTATGTCTGTATTTGTTTGTAAATGTGCATGTGTGTACTTGCTTGTATATTCGTATTTGTATTTGTATATGTGTATGTTTGTACTTGTTTGTATGTGTATGTGTGTACGTGTTTGTATATTCGTGTATCTTTGTACTAGTTTGTATATGTATCTTTGTTTACTTATTTGTATATGTATGTGTGTATGTTTGTTTACTTGTTTGTATATGTGTGTTTGTTGTGTGTGTGTGTGCACTTGTTTGTACATGTATGTGTGTACTTGATTGTATGTGTATGTGTACTTGTTTGTATATGTGTATGTGTGTACTTGTTTGTATGTATGTGTGTACTTGTTTTGTATGTATGTGTACTTGTTTGTACATGTGTGTATGTGTACTTGTTTGTATATGTGTATGTGTGTACTTGTTTGTAAATGTGTATGTGTGTACTTGTTTGTACATGTGTATGTGTGTACTTGTTTGTAAATGTGTATGTGTACTTGTTTGTAAATGTGTATGTGTACTTGTTTGTAAATGTGTATGTGTACTTGTTTGTAAATGTGTATGTGTGTACTTGTTTGTAAATGTGTATGTGTACTTGTTTGTAAATGTGTATGTGTACTTGTTTGTATATGTGTGTACTTGTTTGCAAATGTATGTGTACTTGTTTGTAAATGTGTATGTGTACTTGTTTGTAAATGTGTATGTGTACTTGTTTGTAAATGTGTATGTGTGTCTGCCTCTGCTTTTTGTTTCATGCGAGTGGACAGTTATATATACACATGTACAAACACAAACACACACTGACATACACAGTACACATACACATGAACACAAATGATCATGGTATATTCAGTGTAAGTAATGTAATTTCACACTTTGTTCACACTTTGAAATACGAACATAAAAAAAATAAATCATCCAACTTGTACTAACTAAATACGGTAATTGTTTACAACACTGACGAACGCAGTAAGAAGTAATTCTAGTTCGTACTAAGCACAAATTCGCGGCTTTCGATCCTCCGATTTTAATGTAATTAAAACTAAATCAATAATGAGCTTTATTTAAGAAATTTAATACGTTAGATTTAAGCCAATAAATTCCAGTCACATGACTCTTCGCTTCATCGATGACGTAATGTACTGACAACAGCTGATGTTGCAATAAAACCATTTTACATTAATTTTAGATCGGTTATTATAGTGAATTTATGAGCAGTTCCTGGGGGGAGGGGTCAGCAGATATATAAAATTTCCCTATTTTATTTATTTATTTATTTATTTATTATTCCTTTTTTTTTTTTTTTTTTTTTTTTTTTTTTTTTTTTTTTTTTTTTTTTTTTTTGGCAATAAGTGAATTCTATTTCATTCAGCCAGTTATAACCAGTACAAGGTTGGATTCTCCTCTTTCTGAAATGCTGGATCCGCCCCTGAGAGAGGCTGAGGTCAGAAAATAAAAACAGACGACATCCTACCGAACCATATTCAAAATGTCTGTTGTTAAGTCAGTGACGTCATGTGTCAGTGGTCGCTAATTATAATTGTAAAAAATAAAACATTGATCTAATGAATATTTACATAAACAATTGATAGCGTGCCAAAACAACGTACGTTAAGAATATTAATTATTTCACAAGTGAAATATTTCTAAAAACTGTCTTTAATTAATTACTTATTATGTATTTTATTTATTTATTTACTTATTTATTTTATTTTATTTTATTTTTGACCCATATTAATCTTTCTAGTATATATATATATATATATATATATATATATATATTAATAAAGTAAATAAATAAATAAAAAAAATTAAAATAAAATAAAATAAAATAAAATAAATCCATTTTGCAATAGAGTTTACTTTTCTGTTAATATTTATTTTATTTTACTTATTTACTTTTTGGGGCGTGTTTATGAGACATATGCCAAACACATGAAATTAATCTAACTTAATAACAGGAGGCACTAAATATTTAAAAAATGCAGACTGTTTTAAAAATTAAAAATATATTTTATATGTTGCTATGACTAACATATGAGACTAATATAAAAAAAATGCAGACTGTTTTAAAAATTAAAAATATATTTTATGTGTTACTATGACTAACATATGAGATGGGTGGTTTTGAGTTATATTTGTATAAACTGTTGCGTCGTTTCCAGAATAACATAAAAGAGGAAAGAAAAATATTCAGCAAGTTTCATTTGTCAGTTGTGCACACACACACACACACACACACACACACACACACACACACACACACACACACACACTCGTATACATACACACACCTGTTATATATCTATCCATCCATCCTCCACCCATATCACACACAGACAGACAGACATACATACACACACACATATATATACACACACACACAGACGCACACACAAACATACATATTAACTTTTATACACACATACATACATTCATACCAACCTACCTATCTACCATGCTATTTAGTTATTTGTATTCTGAGAATATCAGTACAGTAGACATATTATTCATTTCTCAGCCTTACAATACTGTTCGTTCAGGTGGGTCGGTAAAGTGGTGACAGAATAATACACTACTTCAAGTTACCAGTTTAGGTGGGGAGGGGTGGGGTACTACTAGAAGGGTCATATTTTTTCACACGGCTGTCTAGGCTATGGCTAGGGGGCTGTCTAGGCTATGGCTAGGGGGCTGTCTAGGCTATGGCTAGGGGGCTGTCTAGGCTATGGCTAGGGGGCTGTCTAGGCTATGGCTAGGGGGCTGTCTAGGCTATGGCTAGGGGGCTGTCCACGTTGTCGCTAGGGGGCTGTCCACGTTGGTTCAGCAGAGGCACTGTTACCTGTGGTAGTTGGGTAAAAGGCTGAATTGCCGAACAGCGCCTGAAACGCCTGAAACACCTGAAACACCTGAAACACCTGAAACACCTGGATACCCTGCATGCATTTATATAGCCTTGACTTCTAGATTCGTTAGTCGTGTTAGCGAGGATGAGTATACATTATACCAAAACTCATAAATAACACTGTAGTAGAATATCGTATAATCCTGTAGTATTATTTTACGAGTGGGTTTGGGCTGATGGAGAGATACACTACTACTCCGAACATTACTTTAATCACGATGTAGCATGTTCTTGTTTATCGCTGTTTCATGCTTTGATAACGACTTTCTTTACGACAATGACAACGACAACAACAACAACATCGATCTTACCTGGCATTAAATCCCAGAAGTACTCCAAAGTTAGCGAGATCGAGTGATCTGTGACAGCGGTTCGTCCAGTCACCTGCTAAATTCAAGATTCCGTAAAGAAACAACACAACAAACACAAAGTCGCACTCTTGTATTTCACAGCAGGCGTTCACTAACGATTTTTTTTCTTTTTTCCTGTTTTCCTTTTCTTTTCTTTTTTTTTTCTTTTTTTCTTTTTAACTGTAACAAGTCGACTGATGAACTGCGGCGTTTAGCCCGACCAAGCTGCAAACCGATGTACGTGTATCTATGAAGTATTTCTCTCCTGTCACCGCCAACCGACAGGCAGATCGGATTTCGCGCGGTCTTTCACGGGAATCAATGCCGACGATGGTGCGCCGTGCTCACATCTTGTATCGAATATCTACGGGTCCTTGGCTGCTTTTGTCGAATGCATTACTGGTCCTCGACTAGCATTGTGTTAACACGAATTATGCGAAAGCGCCTGCGTTTTCTTTTGCTTAATCAAGTAAGTACTAACGTTAAACATGTGTCTGGTTGGCGCGCTGCAGGGAGTGTGACGTCTGTTTGGCAAATACCTGCATAACTCTGCAATAAGCGCCGCGTCCAGACACGTCATAGCGCGCGGTCAGCCACGGGCCTGGATTACATTGTACATCAAAGTTTATCTCTACCAGTGTAAAGCCACATGTAATAATAATAATAATAATAATAATAATAATAATAATAATAATAATCACTGAATTATAGGTTTGTTTTCTATTTCTATTTTATTCATAGATTTATGTGTCTGCACGCGTAAATTTACGCATTTCCATTTCTACTGTAGCAAATCCCACACAAATGAAATCTGATACTGTAAATATTTTTCTTTTACGTTTCTCATTTTAGAATATATATATATATATATACATGCACTCACACATACATACACGCACACATACATTTTAAAAATCAATATGACTTCAGCATAAAAAAACCGAACTGTTCAGTAATACCTTTATAAAATAAAACAAAAAATAATTATATGTAAGGCTACACACTAGTTGGTGTATGTGTCTATTATTTATGTAGATAAGCATGTTTCAGTTGACACGTGTCTCGAATGATGATGTATACGCCGACGCCACACGTCCAATGATTTTAATATCGACCAAACCGTACGTAAAATATAATAAGTTTAATTATAAATGCAGATATTTAAAGGTCTTATATCGGAAATGTTTCGACTTTAGAATAACATGAGTCTGAAGTTATTAGATAGGTCAAGGCCGTTAGATGGCACAAAGGTCAAAATGTTAACATATCAGATTGAGACGTTTCAAGTAGCTGCTATTAAAGGGTATCTGTGGCAGAACGAATAAACTGTCTGAGAAAAATATTTATGTTTATAAATTTATTAGTTTTGTCTATACATACATAACATTTTAAATAATAATAATAATAAAATAACACTTTCACAATCCTTCTGAACGACGACATTTTGCCCCACTTCGTCTGGAGTCCTGACGTCATGACGTACACTGTCTTACTGCATTCTTAATAAAGATTCAGTTTAAACAAAACTTCTATGTGTACAAATATGTTTACATTATTTCTTCAGTGGTAAACTTCTAACATGTGGCTTCTGCGTTGAAATCACTTTGCTTCTTCCAATACATATAATAATAGTGTTATTATAAAAACATAAATACTACACAAATTATATGAGCTGTATATCAACAATACCATCAAAAACAATAACAACAACAACAACAACAACAATAATAACAATAATAATGATGATGATGATGATAATAAAAAAAAAAAAATAATAGGACCGGTAAAAGCACACAGGCAGTCAGTCATACCGCATAATATAACGGATACGTATACACATCCGACACATCCGGAAAAACTCAGTACTAGCACATGCTTGAACGATTGGGATTTTTTTAAACAAATCGCTTACTTGTTAATTATTTCTGTGTACTATTAACCGTTTTACACATGAATGATAGCCAAGCTTAGCGACCATGAATACAGCTCGTTACAGCTATTTTTCAATTATTTTTAACTGACGTATTTTCGCTGAATCACTTTACTTGATATGACCTTTCTCTTTAGTGTAATTGGAATGTATAGCGACTACGCAGTTGGGTTTTCTGTATCATAAATATTTTAATTAAATAATATCTATTTTCTTTTAGAAACGTCTAGTAAATAAAAAGTGAGTGAAGAATATTACAAGCTTTTATGTTACCGAAATATTTCCAGGTAATATAACAGCAGTTTTCAAACATTTTTTTCCTTTTCTATTCTTTTATATAGAATTAAAAATACTGTTTACTTACGCAGTTTTAAGGTAAAATTAAATTCTAGTGAAATATAAATAAATAATAAAGAAATAAATAAACATGAATTTTTAAAATATATTAATAATTTAAAAAGAAAATAATAACATGCCTGAATGGCATTATTATTATTATTATTATTATTATTATTATTATTATTATTATTATTATTATTAAAGATTGACTCATCATGCATTGCAATGACATAAAAGGTTTTGAGTGTTTTTGTATTTAGCACTTACACGTATTAAATATTTTTAGCACATTCAGCGTTAGTTACTACAGCTGAACAATGAAATGGGCGATTTATCATACTCACCTTTCAATAAGCTATGTAATACCTTGTAATTATAGATATTCCAAAGCATTACTGGGCTAGTGTTTGTTCTCGGGAGACTGCGTTGCATTGTAAACTGGGATTGCTCATACAAAGAAGTGACGTCATTGAAAACAAGCAATAGAATGTACTAAATATATATTATAAGTAGCTGCATTCGAGTCTTTGTTACGGTATTTTTAGGTAGACTGTAGAATTTTGAAAATGTATGTATTTATGTCAGTGGAAAATTATAGTTGGCCTGTGAGAAATACTGGTTAATAAGAATCAATAAAATAAGTTATTATTATTATTATTATTACTATTTTATTATTATTATTATTATTATTATTATTATTTTTATTATTATTATTATTATTATTATTATTATTATTATTATTATTATTATTATTATTATTATTATTATTATTATTACTTGCTTTATTATTTCTGATGAAAGGGCATTCAGGTCACTGTTAAATTTAAAATGCTCTCTGTCTCTCTCAGGAGCAATGTGCGTGTGTATGTGACTGTGCTTGTGTATATATGTGAACACAGTTATGATGACAATGAAAAAGAGGTTAGGCATGTATCCTCTAGGTAAGTACTTGTATTACAGAGAATATTATATTAATGTAAGTAAGTCAATAAATGCAAAAACCTGCTTATTTATTTCGTGCCTGCTATTAATATAAATTATTATTAAAGCGTTCCGCATCATTATCCACTATTGTAAACTTTATTTACTTACGTTAACGCATAATCTATAACAATCTATAAAACACAAAACATTGTAAACATTTATTGTTTATGCTATGTCACTGATATTTTGTATAACACTATCAAGGTTTATAAATATTTATTGAACTGTATGCTGCTGCTGCTGCTGTTGCTACTACTACTACTACTAATACTACTACTACTACTACTATTATTATTATTATTATTATTATTAAAGAAATATATAAATAAAGTTGATAGTATTATCTGAAGGACAAACATGCGACGATCTGATTGGTCGACGTCACAATATATCTGAACCAATCAGATCAGAACTAATTAGACGAGTTCTAAGTTCTGCATCATAAAATATTTTATAATTAATGATACTTGACTGTCAAGCGAAACATTAGAATAGCCCAGTCTGCGGTGAATCAGTTATTCAAGCACAACACATTCATGTCAGTAATGACGTCTTATATCAACAGTTTTTTTTCAGAGAAAATACGGTACGAATCGAACTGTAATTTTATTTACATGTTATAAAACTAGTATGCACAGCTGGTGTCTAGGTAACCGAATTAATTTATGTTTCCTTTTTATTTCCTTTATTATTATTATTATTATTATTATTATTATTATTATTATTATTTTTTTTTTTTTTTTTTTTTTTCGATCTGTTCTCGTCATAGCAAAAGAAAAACAAAAATAATAATAATAATAATTTTTTTTTTTTTTTTTTTCTAAGCACGTGCTACAGCCGGGGCAAAACCAACACAACCAAAATAAGATATTCATCATCAACAGCAGCAGCAGTAACTGCTACTACTACTACTGATAATGATGATGATGATGGCTGATGACGATGTTGCTGCTAATGATAAGAAATAAATAAAATAAATAAATAAATACGGATGACTAAATGAGGAGGTGGGTGCTAGACGCTAACTCTCTGGATCATAGTTTATGCCACGTGTTCCTAGTTACCGGTGTCTAGTAAACTCAGCTAAATCGGATGATGAAACAAGGGTCGGTTTCAGAGTTTCGGAAAAACGGAGACATCTTCATTGTTACTCATATGGAATGAATGTCATGAAAACAACACTAACAACAACAACAACAACAACAATAATAAAATATCATCAGTTGGAAGAAAATGAGAAGTGTCATCGTGATATCAGTAAACAATAAACTGTTAATCATTTAAATGACTAACCTGAATCTGTTCTGAATAGATGTTCCAAAGGCTTGATTACGCAGTCAAGATAGTTAATTCTACATATCACGTTATGACCACACCCACTGATACAATCGCGTCCCTGCTGATTTCCCTTAAAGTCAAAATTAGTAAAATAAACAAAATCTGAAAAGAACAAAGTTTATTTATTCGAAACAGTCCTTCTTTCAGACGCCATTCTTGTTCCGCGTTTTTAGCTAAACCCACAATATTATCACACTATCATCAAAAATAATGTTTGTAACTACTACAACCACCGCGGTGCCTTTGACACTGTTACAACATCGACACGAAAAGCAGTAAGTGCATATGCAACTGCAATAACTACTGCGGTGTCTGTTCCTTGGAACCAGCGTAGACATGCGTTGTCAATTAGTTGTGATTGCAGAGGACTTGCGTGAATCGTGTTACTAAAACGTGCTGCCAAGAAACAAGAATTTATTTTAAGACTGATTTGAGTCACGTGACGGGGTGAATTTGAGGTAGTCTGTACCTCATTATCATCTGCTGCTTGTAAAATAAATAAATAAAATAAATATATATTTAATTTTTTTATACTTATATTGCCGGTGAAATGGTTAAATAAACAGATTACTGCCAACAATTTAAAGCTGACATGAAGCAAATGAGGCAAATGCCTCATACTGACACTGACAATTTTTAAACTTTTTTCTTTAATACAAAATTTAGAAAAAAAAAGAAGTAAAATATAAATCTTTAAACCGATAGAAACGGTACCCATTGTGTGAATTCGTTTATGTCTACGGTTACCGTTTGAAGTCTACCAACATCGTTGCAATGAAAGACATAATTGACTTCAAAGACATCAGTTTTTGCCTCATTTCAAAAAGTGTCTAGTTACGGCCATGGCATAAATATCGGTACATATTACATTATAAATTACTATTTCAAAAATTACATTTGTCTTTACGGAACATTTCAAATAATTATTTTAACAATTCCTAACAACTACAATAACAGCGACAGTAATTGTAATAATAAAATTACAAATACAATCACAACAACGGTAATTTAAAAATATATATATTTATAAATAAAATGAAAAACGAACCCATCCCCCCAAAAATAAACTAGAAGTAATAATAATAGTAATAAAAATAGAAAAATAGCAAAAATAACAGCAGTAATAGTAGTACTGAAAATAACATCTGTTGTCCAGGGCAATGGATGAGATGTGGAGGTTTGGTTATTGCATCCGACTAAAATTTTCATTTCACCTAATGCACTATGCCTTGTTTGTCAGACTATTTTTCTACCTACCAGGAAGTACAGACAAAAATTCCTTGATGAGAATGTTATGAAGTTACATCTGAATTAGTAAAATGATAAATAAATAAAATAAAATAAAATAAAAAAAAAAAAAAAAAATCAGCATAATTATGCTCTAGTCGTGTCGATGAACAAATGTTAATCGTTTATATATATCAATTAACAAATTATTTATTTTTTATTCATTTATTCATTTTTGAAAGAGTATTTGAAATGTATATAGTATGTAATTTTAAACATATATATATATATTGCCACGACAAAAATAAATGTGTCTAAATCTTTCTTTTTATTTCTAATTTATATTCTTTCGTGGTGGTTTCGCCTATATATTCCAGACAGGCAGTTCTGATAAAAATAACTTCTCCTTCATCATCAAAGATAGATTTCCTGCTGTTCTGTCGCCAGTACTACTTACAGAATTTCTGAGAGCACTATACATTTTTCTCAAAGCAATTCTTTTCCCATCTTCTATATCGTTCAGTTGGCGCGATAAAGCGTGAGGTGTGCATTTGTACTCGGTGCACGAAGCAGACGACATGCTCTGCGCATCTTGTATGGCGCATGACGCGAAATAAACAAGACTGGCCAGGAGTGTGGCTGCGCGTTGTTTTATCTCAGTTAATTATAAAGCTAAAACCATAAAAATGAGGCTCTGGTTTGAACCTTGGATTTATGTACGTGAATACCACTACTACTACAATTATTACTAAAAATATTATTATTATTGTTGTTGTTGTTATTCCTGGCCAATTAAATTAATCCGAAAGGAATAACAATTATGATCTAAAAGCGAATGTCAGTCTATAAATAAGTTAGTAGAAAGTGGAGACATTCTTTGATCTTAATGGTACTGTTGGTGTACAAGTAAATAATGATAAACATATGTTTGTAATTATATACAGATATGTCATGTAGAGAGAGAATGTGGATATATGTGTGCGTGTGTGTGTGTGTGTGTGTGTGTGTGAGAGAGAGAGAGAGAGAGAGAGAGAGAGAGAGAGAGAGAGAGAGAGAGAGAGAGAGAGAGAATTATACCTTTTTAAAAATAATTTAACATTACATCTTTAAAAAATACACACGTTAACAAGAATACACGAATATGAACATTTTGCGAAAGCAAATAGGTTTTTGGAATGCATTACTTCCACGGAACGAAGTTCTTTGAAAGTGATTTCATAAACATCTTTAATTATTTGTCAGTTTTAGTAGCACTGTGTGTCTTTGATTTCAGGTATTTTGCACACAAAAAAAAAAAAAAAAAAAAAAAAAATTAAAATCAAAAACAAATATAATAATAATAATAATGAAAACGTGGAAATGTTAAATTATCTTTCGCTATGGGGAAAAAAAGAACAACAACAACAATAACAACAGAAGAAAACAATAAATGATTAAGGTGCACTTTTGGTCATGAGAAGGATATGTTTATTATGATGTTATTTTTTATTGTAATTTTTCATTCATTCCTTTCTTTCTTGCTGTTGCCACAACTATATCTTCTACTACTACTATTTATAATAATAATAATAATAATAATAATAATAATAATAATAATCATGAGAAACATAGATAGACAGATAGATAAACAGAGAGTATAAGTTTTTGTTTTGAGACAAGATACTATTGTGAAATTCATCAATATACGAGTTGGTGTGTGTGTGTGTGTGTACAGACACACACATATGTGACTGTATAATTTTTCTCTAGTTTTAATTTTTTTTCTTTCTTTCTTTCCTTCTTTCGTTGTGTACGAGTTTTTGTTGTCGTGCCAGAACTGTTTAGCTGGTGCTCTACACAGTCGGTACAAGCATACTAAAGGAAGAATTAAATGGCGCCATTCATAAACAAAATAAATTTGGTTTATTTACAATGGTAACCGTTCATCATTTACATAATTACTTGTTGTTTATATTATATATTTATATTCGGCTTTGAATAAAAATGTAACATGCGAACTGTCATAAATATATCTCATTATAAATACTGAAATAAAACATCGATTCAGCAATGCCTGTCAAAGTGAAAGTGTCATACTGATACTGATAGTTATACTCATCGACATATGGTCCAGTGATACAGGGCTAGCAGTAGTGTGCAAAGGGTGAGGGAGGCGAAGGGGCGGTGGCCACGGTCATCCAATCAGAGAAAATAACTTAATAAATTTGGTTGATTTATATTTAAATCGAATAAAGTGTTTATTTAATGTTTCATCTGTGTTCATATAAAATGGTATTTTCAAAATATCTTCCTTTCTTATAATATTTCTCTGTACTACGCCTTATACTTGAGTCTTTGGGGCATGCAATTAAGGAGTTGGCATCACCAGACCACTGGCAGATAGTTACTCAATTACTGTATGATGTGTATTATATTATATATAGTATTGGGGCGATAATTAATAATAATTGAATCATAATGTCTAACTCCCTCACTAGAGAAATGTATAATCAGTTAAATAAGATCATTTTAACATTATTAAAATATATCATATGTGTTTAAAATTTTCCTATTACAGGTAACAAAATACAGAGACAATGTCGAGAGGTAGAAATTCAAAGAAAAGAAATTATCATCAGGGATCAGGTTTTGAAGAATGGGTAAAATGTTTTGTGCTTATGTTTCTCTGAACACCATCTTGTGTGTGTGTGTGTGTGTATGTGTGTGTGTATTAATGTGTTTGTGTATGTGTTTTATTCTACACTTTCTTTCTCTTACACAGTCATTTTTATTATTTTTTCATTATAAATCTTAAAAATCTCGACATTAAATACAAATACTGACATATCATCCTTATAACGTGGAACTGTGTATTGTTTTATTTTTATTTATTGGTTTTATTTATTATTATTTTTTATTTATTTTATTGTTATTGTTATTATTATTTTTGTATTGGTGACATAATGTTTAATTTTGACAGGGTGGGTATTGGGAGGCAAAGAAACAGAAACTTCAGGAGCAGTTCAACACAGAAAATGAGGGGTCCAGTATTTTCAAGGGAGTGGCTGTGTATATCAATGGCTACACAAGTAAGTGTAACTGTACTGAGTCTCACCAGTAAACTTTACACACAATGTTTAACACTGCACTAAACTCTTCTTTAGTAACTTTCACTGATTTAGACATGCATGTACTCACTCTCACTCATACTAACTCACACTAATTCACAAACTGACTGACTGTAGCACACACACAAACATATACACATGACCCTCGCAGATACACACGGTTAGAAATACACAGAAAACACACATTATTTAAAAATCTATTTCAGAGCCATCGTCTGATGAGTTGAGAATGTTGCTCACTCAACATGGAGGCAGGTTTGAGCAGTATTTGTACAAGAGGCGCGTTACTCACATCGTAGCAACGAATCTGCCTGACAGCAAAATTGTCAGTTTGAAAGGAATGAAAGTTGTTAAACCTGACTGGATCACAGACAGGTAAAACAAATGTCTTGTTAAAAACTAAATTTATTATAGTTTTATTATTCTTTAGTCTTTGATTATATTTATTTATCTGTATTTTTATTTAATTTTTTCATTTGATTGTTATTGCTAATTTTTATTTTTGATTATATATTTATTTATGTTTTTTGTTTTTATTTTTATTTGTTTTTTCTTTAATCTTTTATTGTATGTATTTATTTCTTTGTTTTTTTATTATTATTATTTTAATCTTTGACAGTATTTATTGATTTATGTGATTTTTAATCTTTGACTATTTGTTTATTTCTATTTTTTTTGTTTGCTTTGTTTGAGGGTTTGTTGTTATATTTTGTTTATTTTCTTAGTATTTAATTATTTGTTTTGTTGTTTCTTAATTTTATCTGTTACTTTGTTTTATATTTGATAGTATTTTATTATTTATTTTTATATCTCAATTTTGTTTGTTGCTTGGTGTTTCTTTTTTGATTTCTTTTTATGCATCTTTGTTTTGTTTATTTGCTTCTTTGTTAATTTCTTTCTTTCTTTTGTTTATTTATTTTTTCTTTGTTTTCTTTGTTTATTTAATTAATTTATTAATTATTATTTATCAGGATACTTGTATTTAACTTTTGGCTTTGTGTTTGATATGAAAGATTTTAGTATCAGCTTGTAATAATAAAACAGTTACAATTATAAATAATTTGTTTTTCAGTGTTGCAGCTGGCAGACTGCTGCCCTACACTTCCTATTTGTTGTACGGGAAATCGTCCAATCCACTGACAACGTTTGGTCGCACTGTTACACATTCGACAAAACCATCTACCAGCTCAGCACTCGATTCTGTTTCTTCTCATTCTGTAGATGACAAGTGTCCAGAATTTTCACTGGATTTTTCAAAACCTGACACTTCAGTAAATACAACTGTGATCAATTCAGTCACAGCAAATGATAAAAGACCAGATATGTTACTTTCAGAAATTTCTCCTGATTTTTCAAAACTTGGCACATCAGAGGATGTAACTGTCATCAACCTGGAAACAGAAAATGATAAGAAAACAGATTTTATACACTCAGAATTTTCTGAGAGAGAGAATCAAGATGAAGAAAGTGAATCTTTTCAACATGCAACAGCCAACAGTCCAGATTTTTCTAACACTTCAAACCATTCAGGGAAGACAACAAGTGTGAATCAGGACAAGGGAGGTAATAAAGTAAATCGTGTAACTTCAGAGAGTGAGACTGTAGAACAGAAAAATAGATGTTTGCGTGCGTCTGCGACAGCCAGTGACCCAGGATTTGTTGCCGAGTTTTATTCCCATTCCAGACTTCATCACATCTCTACATCAGGGGCACAGTTTAAAGAATACGTGTCTAAACTGCAGAAACAAAGCGACGGAAGTTTTCCTGGCAGAGAAAAGCTTCGACAGCTTCACCTAACTAGACTGGAGCAGACTGGTTCAGTGGAGCAAGGAAGGAGACTAGTGCATGGTCGACCGGAGAAAGTCATAATGCACGTGGACATGGACTGTTTTTTTGTGTCTGTTGGACTCCGAGATAGGCCTGAGCTTGTTGGTAAGTAATTTGTCTGATTATCAAGATTAATAATTTTTATCTGTTTCTAAAACTGAATTATCTTATTACATTTTTACTTAGAACCAACTAATTATTGCTGCTATGATAAAATTCATAATTAATTTGTTTTAAGAAAAACCTTTTATTATTAGATGTGTTTATAAAAAGGTGTGTATGAAAAGCTGTTTGTTAGTTTATCTGCTGTTGTTTATATGTGTTTTTATCTTACTGATTATCACACATTAATTGTGATTTTAATTTCAAAATGATCAATTTCTTTGTTTTTACAACAGGGAAAATAATATTTTATTTTTGATAAGAGTGACAAAAAATTGTTTGAAATTATTTTAGTTCAGATTTTGATTATAAAAAACATAATATTTAGATGATCATGATTTATATTTTTTTTATAATAGTTGCAAAAGCTTATTTGTAATTAATTGACCTCACATTTTTATTATATTAAATTTAATATTTAAAAAATAGCATAGACTTTTCTTAAACAGTGCTTTATTGTATGTAAATAATATTAAGAATTACTGAGAAATAAGTCTACATTATGTAAGCCATATGCTAACAGTACAACATAGATGTTTATATATAAAAACTGGTAAAAGATTTGTGTTGTTTGTTTAGGTAAACCAGTGGCTGTGACTCACTCCAAAGGAAAGGGTGTGTCCAGGGGTGGTACCAGTGAGGCAGGTGATGGGGAGTTTTCTTCCATGGCAGAAATAGCTTCCTGTAGCTACGAAGCTAGAAAAGTAATCATTTTATGTGACTCCATCTTTTATTTTTTGGACATAACGAATATGCATGCATGAATACAGATACAAACTTGCACTTTCATGCATATATGTATAGAGATAAGTAGAGGTTCAGTTATGGATATATATGCAGACACATTCTGACATGCTTGCAGATGTATTATACAGGTGTATAATTATGTTTTTATAATAATAGAGTGAAATATATTTGTTTAAAAATGAATCAAATAAAAATGCATAAACAAAGTAATAAAGACACAAACACATAAACAAATAAATACAAAAACAAACAAACACACAAACAAACAAATAAATAAATGTACCAACAAAATAAAATAACATTTAAAAATTTAATGAAATGATTAATAATTATTTTTAAGCTGGTGTAAAAAACAGATGTTTATATTAATTATTATTTTTAGACTGGTGTTAAAAATGGAATGTTTATATTATTATTTTAAGGCTGGTGTTAAAAATGGGATGTTTATATTATTATTTTAAGGCTGGTGTTAAAAATGGGATGTTTATATTATTATTTTAAGGCTGGTGTTAAAAATGGGATGTTTATATTATTATTTTAAGGCTGGTGTTAAAAATGGGATGTTTATGGGTCCTGCTCGTAAACTTTGTCCTGATCTGATTCCAATTCCATACGAGTTTGACAAATATCAGCAAGTTTCACAGACACTGTACGATACAGTTGCCAGGTAATATGTCTGCCTACCTGTCTGTCTGTCTCTCTGTATCTCAGTTTATCTTTTTATCATTATCATGTTTAAATATTTCAAAATGTCTCACTGTCTGTCTGTCTTTGCATTTGTTTTTCTCACTATGAAAGTCTTTTTTTCTCATAGTCTAAATCTTTCTTATTTTTACCTCTCAGACTGTCTTTTCATTTCTGTTATTTCCTTTGTCACATTTATTTATCTTTTTAGCCTTTAAATTTTAAGATTTTTAACCAGTCAACAAAGCTTGATTGAAACATTTTGCTTTCTTGTACACATGAAATATTATTTTAGGAAATCCTTTTGACAAACTGACTCATTATACTTACAGTTGAAAGAAACTTTTTCGGTTGGTACTCTCTCCATTATTAATTTGTTCTTGTTTTTAAGAATTTAAATTAATTTCTACCAATTATTAAAAAAATCTTAATTAATGTCTGCTAATTCTTTAAAAATTTAAACTAATTTTATTTAATCTGTACTGATTTTTAAAGAATCCAAATTATGTGAATAATATCTTTATTTTGATTGGCTGGTTCCTGTTACTATAGTTACACACATGACATTGAGGCTGTGAGTTGTGATGAGATGTTGATAGACTGTACGGACCTGCTCGCTGGTTCTGGGGCCAGTCCACTAGATTTTGCAACCATGTTGAGAAATGACATCAAAACCAAAACTGGTTGTAATGCTTCAGCAGGAATAGGTAAACTAATGAATAGTCATATACTGACTCATTAGCATATTCAAATTAGAAATGTCAGTCTTCCAAACATTCACATATTTCTGATTGCTCTAGGTGTGAATGAATGTTGAAAATGATGATTATGGAAAATGATGATGATGATTTAAAGGATACTGTTATAATCATTTTGATACTTCTTATAGGTAATGAAGATTGTAATGATTTATATTTAAAAATTTATCAGTGATAATTAAGTCAGCGTTGGTGATGAATTTTGTTGTGTAATATTCAAATATCTTAAAGATATTATCTCACTACTTATTAATGCAGATATAATAATAAAAAAAACAATAATAATAATAATAAATATAAAAAATAATAAAAAAAAAAAAAAAATATGAAAGAATAGAAGAAGAAGAAATATGAAATAAAGTGATATATCTAGTTTACAGCTATTATTTAATATTATTTTTTTCATATATATATATATATATATATATGTATATTTCTAGCGTCCAGTATTTTGTTGGCCCGACTGGCGACTCGGACAGCTAAACCAAATGGACAGTTCTGTCTGGACGCAGGCGACATCACAGACTTCATGAGTAAACAGCTAGTGAAAGATTTACCAGGTAATTTTTAAAAATGTTTAATTTCTGACAAAACATGCTTCTTTTTGGAATATATTGTTTTAAACAAAAATTTCTTATTGATTACTTGTTTGGTTAGTAATTTTTAGAATTTTGTTATAACTATTTCTTTGACTTATTAATAGTTAAAAATATTTTAAATGGATTTTCAGATGTTAGTTATCAATAATAAAAGTTAATTTTAATGATGTTATTTTAAACTATCTCTATTTAAAGTCTAAAAATGTTTTTAGAGCTTGTTAGGTATTAACAAAGAAATTTATTTTTGCAATGTTGTTAATTTTAAACATTTCTCAGGCACTGATTGGTCAACAGAATAGAAATTAAATTTTGCAACATTACAGTTCCTATATTAATATTTTCAAATGTTTCAAAATGATTTCAGATCAGTCACACAGAAGCAAATATCAAAGATTTCATTATAACGGTTAAACACAGTATTAAAGTTAGAGTTGTTTTTAAGGGTTGGTTCGTCTCTGATAAAGAAGCAGATATTAATGTTTTTATTAATTTGATAGCAGATATAAAGTTGAAAATATTTAAAATATTTGTTCAGGAGTTGGGTGGTCAATGATGCGAAAGTTGTCCTCTCTGAACGTAAAGACGTGTGGTGACCTGCAGAAACTTGCACTGGTCACTCTGCAGAAAGAGTTTGGACAGAAAACTGGACAGAACCTGTACAAGTTCTGCCGAGGAGAAGACTGCAGACAGATCCGAGTGGACTTGGAAAGAAAATCTGTCTCTGCAGAGATTAACTACGGAATTCGATTTCAGAAGGTGATTAACACGTATCATGTACCACTTGATACATTTTCAAATGTTTAAGATCAGAGAAACGCACATATGGATGGGTGGATGTAATTTGTTTTCTTTGATTATGTCTGTCAGATAACCTAATGCTAAAACCAGCTAAAAATACCAGTCAAGTTTAACAGAAAAAGCTCAACTCCCCTTCAAGTGGCATCTAGGATATGTTCAAGATGCTAAAATTGTTGATTGCAGGATACTGTAATTGTTGATTGTAGGAAACAAAAATCATTGATTTGCAGGATACTGAGGCAGTGAAGTTTATTGAGGAGTTGGCGGAGGAGGTGTGTGCCAGACTGAAACAGGTGAAGAGAAAAAAGGTAAAACAGTCACACTCAAGTTGATGATTCGCAGATCAGATGCTCCAAAGGAAGCTCCAAAATATCTAGGTATTTATTAATGTTGTTATTATTATCATCATCATATTAATTATTGTTGTTGTGGTTGTGGTTGTTGTTGTTGTTTAATATTATAAAAAAGCTAATTTTGCATAATTCTGTATCTTCAGCAACATACCTACTACAGATTTTTTTTTTCTTATTTGTTATATTTCCTTAAGGTTGTTACTTTTTCACAATATATATATAAAAAAAAAAAAAATTATCATTAACATTTATTAATAACTGTTGTCTTTATTATCATCATCATCATCATCAGTTATAATTATTATTATTATTATTATTAATATAATAATAGAACTAAATCAAAAATTATAAAAATGCAACTCTCTCTCTCTCTCTCTCTCTCTCTCTCTCTCTCTCTCTCTCTCTCTCTCTCTCTCTCTCTCTCTCTCTCTCTCTCTCTCTCTCTCTCTCTCTCTCTCTCATACATAATAAGAATGTTTATTATTAAGAAAATAATTGTCTAATTCTGGTTTCAGGTCATGGGAAGTGTACATGTTTCTCAAAGTCTACGACTTTACCTGTTTCCACTGAGGACCCAGTGACAGTCAGCAGACTGTGTGTGAACATTTTGAAATCACAGCAGATAGACTGCACTGACATCAGAGGGGTGAGTCAGAACTCAGACTTTTTTAACTACCACAACAGCTGCAATAATAGTAAATAGTGATAATTACAATGAATTTGATGATAATAGTAATGATGATGATGATGATGGTGATGAGAATAATAATTACAATAACATTTACAGTAATATCAATAATAGATAAAAAAATAATAATATAACAACTGCAACAACAGCTTTATTTTCACATAATATTGTTATTAATAAAAGTATAATAATAATAATAATAATAATAATAATGCTATTAATAAAATAATAATAATGCTATTAATAAATATTAATAATAATGATGATAACAATGATATGTAGGAAAAAATCACCCAATAAGTATATATATATAATATTTTTTTCTTTTACATAAAACATTTTCAGGTAGGAATTCAAATTCACAGACTGGAATCTTGTACTTTGGCTCCCGTTTTACCAAAAAGCAATCAGAGCATTCTGAGTTTTACACACAAAATTACTTCATCAACCACAGCATCATCAAAGTCACAAAACACGCACACTACAACTACCTCCACTGTTACAGAATCTACAACAGACAGAGAAAATCTGAGAAAAAGTATCTCAGAAGAGAAACCTGCTCAGTCAGTCAGTATCCCAGATGATAATGATGTTAGTCTCCTTGGTAACATGATGGTGGATGATGATGATGTTGATGCCGTTGATGCCGTTGATGATGGATCGACATCGTTTCGGTGTACAAATAAAACAATAATGGAAGAGTTGTCAAGGTGAGTTGGATATTCAGTCTGTGAAAAAAATATTTTACTTCTGTGTACAGAACTTGTAAAATATCCTAGAACTATATTTTTGGGGCCCTGAAAGATGAACTGTTATCTGTGTTCTGAAAGTTGAACTATTATCTGTGCTCTGAAAGTTGAACTGTTATCTGTGCTCTGAAAGTTGAACTCTTATCTGTGCTCTGAAAGTTGAACTATTATGTGTGTTCTGAAAGTTGAACTGTTATCTGTGCTCTGAAAGTTGAACTGTTATCTGTGCTCTGAAAGTTGAACTGTTATCTGTGCTCTGAAAGTTGAACTGTTAAAGTTGAACTGTTATCTGTGCTCTGAAAGTTGAACTGTTATGAAAGGGAACTGTTTCACTGAAAGTTGAACTATTATGTGTGTTCTGAAAGTTGAACTGTTATCTGTGCTCTGAAAGTTGAACTGTTATCTTCTGAAATGAACTGTTATCTTTTATAACACTGATTATTTTTAAAATCTGTTATAACAGATGCCACGACATCTCAAATTTTGATTACCTTTTGTAGGTAATGTGGTCTATTCAGGGGTACATTATTTATTTATTTACTTATTAATTTCACTGAAAATGTTGAAGTAAATATTTTAATTTGTAGAAGACAGACGGCTAAACTGATACCCCCTCCGCTTCCTACACTGCCTGATCTAATTGTCTCCCCTGAACCACGGAGACCAGAGACTGTTCACAGTAAAGATTACTTCCCTTCTCCATCTCAGGTAATTTTTTATTATCAGCTATGTCCCCTTGATATTCAGATCAATTTATGATAATACCTTTTTCTTTTTATTTATAATTATTTTTAATAATCTGTACCTTAAGGTTCAGTATTAACATAAAAAGTAATAATGAAAAAATAAAAATTAGAATAACATTGGTTTGAAAGGAAAACAAGCCCATGCACCACCTTTCTCAAATTAATTTAATTTTTATAACATTTCTGATTAAATATTACTTACATTTTCATTTAAATTGTTGAATATCCATTTGTTTATAAATATTATCGTTTTTGTTTATTTTGGATTAATAAAAATATATTTTATATTATACAAATTCATCTCTTGTTAAATTTTACTTTAGACTTATGTTTCTTTGTTTTAATTTATGCAGATTGACCCTGAGGTCTTGAAGGAACTTCCTGCTGACATTAGACAGCAGATAGAGAAAGACATTAAACTGAGACAGTGTGAGAAAAACCGAGAAAAGAAACCTAGAGGTAGCAGTCAGGAAGCCGGCTGTTCTCATTGGCCAGAACCAGCTACAGACGTGACCAATCAGGAAGCTTCAGTGTCTAAACAGCCACACCCACATTCTGATAATATTGAAAAATCTAGTAATGCAGGTTTTGGGGCCCTGCCTTCTCCATCACAGGTATTGGTCTTAGTGTAAACTGTTAGATAGTTGAATATTTTATAAAATATTAAATTAAGTGATTTTCTTTTCTTTTCTATATTTTTCTTTTATTGTTTGTTGATTTTTGTAATAGTGATGTCTGTTTTTTCAGTTAGGTCATATGTTGAAAACATTTCTCAGTTATTTTATAAATAAAAATAATTAATTATTATTTGTTTGTTTTCAATTATGAAATAGAAATAGACAATAATGAGACATCAAACTACACTGATGAAAACTCATATCTCTAATAAAAAACAGTTTTTTAAAATCTCCTTTTAAATTTCATAATTATTACAGATGAAATATGTCAATTTTCAGCTTGATCTGTCGTGCCTGAACGCCTTACCAGAAGAACTGCAGAAGGAAATAAGACAAGGTTACGCTCAACAAAACAGAACTATATCTGAAAGTTCAAGCCCTCAGAAACTTAACACCCTGCAGTTAAAACAAGCCACATCCCCATCACGAAAGAAAACTTCTCCTTCCAAGAAACGATCGCCAGCTAAAGTTACCTCCCCTGGTAAGAGAAAGCGGAACAGCCCGCAGTTTAAAGTGCCACAGAACAGACCCGGAAGAAAGAAAAAGACGAGTGCGAAAAAACTGGAGTTCAGCAAGAAACCTCAAACTGTCGTGGTAAAACAAAAGTTTGTGATAAAACTGAAGTGAAACATAACTTTTTAATGAAAACTTAAATCTTTAAAAAAAAGAAAAAAAAAGAAGGAAAATCCCAACTGCAAAACTTATATAATAATAACAATAACAATAACAACAACAATAACAACAACAACAACAACAACAATAATAACAGTAATAACAATAACATGAACAATAATAAAAGCAACACCACCACCAACATCATCATCACCAGCAACAACAACAATAATAACAATAATGATAAGAAAGTGAATGTATTTGCTAGGTGGTTGAAGACAGAACAGACAGTGAGGAGGTGACAGACAAGTCTGTACACACACACACTGAGGAGAGTGTGGAGCAGACTGTCAACCTGTGTGGAGCTGTCACAATACAACAAGTCAGAAACTTGTTAGACGAGTGGTTACAGTCTTCTCCAGGTCAGTACACAATTTGTTTACTTGTATCCAGTAAGTACACAATTTGTTTACTTGTATCCAGTAACTACACAATTTGTTTACTTGTATCCAGTCAGTACACAATTTGTTTACTTGTATCCAGTAAGTACACAATTTGTTTACTTGTATCCAGTAACTATACAATTTGTTTACTTGTATCCAGTAACTATACAATTTGTTTACTTGTATCCAGTAACTACACAATTCCAGTCAGTACACAATTTGTTTACTTGTATCCAGTAAGTACACAATTTGTTTACTTGT
The DNA here is from genome assembly GCA_012295275.1 of Chrysomallon squamiferum. Taxonomy (NCBI): domain Eukaryota; kingdom Metazoa; phylum Mollusca; class Gastropoda; order Neomphalida; family Peltospiridae; genus Chrysomallon; species Chrysomallon squamiferum. Next base: position 14,151,515 of record CM022674.1, read on the forward strand.
ATCCAGTAAGTACACAATTTGTTTACTTGTATCCAGTAACTACACAATTTGTTTACTTGTATCCAGTCAGTACACAATTTGTTTACTTGTATCCAGTAAGTACACAATTTGTTTACTTGTATCCAGTCAGTACACAATTTGTTTACTTGTATCCAGTCAGTACACAATTTGTTTACTTGTATCCAGTAAGTACACAATTTGTTTACTTGTATCCAGTCAGTACACAATTTGTTTACTTGTATCCAGTCAGTACACAATTTGTTTACTTGTATCCAGTAAGTACACAATTTGTTTACTTGTATCCAGTAACTATTCAATTTGTTTATGTGTATCCAGTAACTACACAATTTGGGTACTTGTATCCAGTAACTACACAATTTGTTTACTTGTATCCAGTAAGTATACAATTTGTTTACTTGTATCCAGTAAGTATGCAATTTGTTTACTTGTATTCAACACGTATACAATTTGTTTACTTGTATCCAGTAAGTACACAATTTGTTTACTTGTATCCAGTAAGTATACAATTTGTTTACTTGTATCCAGTAAGTATACACTTTGTTTATTTGTATCCAGGTCAGTGTTCAATTTGTTTACTTGTATCCAGGTCAGTATACCTTTTGTTTACTTACTCTGTTCAAGAGAATATACAATTTTATTTTTTGTATAAAGATCAGAATACAATTTTTTTACTTCTTGTTTCCTATCAGTATACAATTTGTTTACTTATTTTCATTATACAATTTGTTTTTTTATTGTATAAAGGTAATATTTGTATGTGTTATATCCATATCATTGTGTTTTCTTGTTGTCAGGTGTTTGTAGAGGTAATTGTCTGTTACTGATCACTACATAGTTTACATATTGTGTACAGCTTGTACTTAGATAATAAATACACTGTTATACACACATTAATATATCTTACATGAATAGAAACTGGAGTTAACAACACAAGAAGAAAAACTAAAAGAACAATGGGCTTTATGTAAAATTTATGTAAAGAAGACATTTTGTTTATCTGCTGTTGTTTGTTACATTAGTTTTTGTGTATAATTTTGATATATAAACAAGTGTATACACAAAGAAAGATAAAAGTGTGTTTGTTGTTTGTTACATTAGTTTTTGTATATAATTTTGATATATAAACAAGTGTATACACAAAGAAAGATAAAAGTGTGTTTGTATTTCAGTGCCACAGGAAGATGATGTGAATGAAATGATTAACTATCTGGGACAGTTAGTTGAAGACAGAAATTTAGAAATGGTTGACTTGGTTCTTAAAACTTTACACAGGTAACTCTCACTGTCTTATTTAAGATTGTGTGTGTCTGTGTGTATGTCAGTGTATGTGTATGTTTGCATGGGAGTGTGAAAAACAAAGCATCCTCACTTATTTATTTAATATTTTTTTCTCTTTATTTAATTATTATATAATTTATTTTAATTAATTAATTAATTTATTTATTTATATTCATATATTTCCAGGAAGACAAGAAAAGCAGAAAACAAACTGTGGAGAAATTCGTTTGAGAAGGTAATGAACAACACACAGAACATTGTGTTTGCATATTACAACAGCTATTTGAAAACTGACTGGTTAAAAACATTCTGACTGGTTGAAAACTGACTGGTTGAAAACATTCTGACTGGTTGAACAAATTCTTAGTGAGTGTTAGATATTTTTATTTCAAATCAGAAATATAAAAGTTTTAATTTAAATAAAATCTCTAATAAAGATCTGTGATAATTTAACGTAATATGAACTTTAATACAAGTTTATTTTGTTTAATACAATATTTTGTTAATATATATTCTTTTTGTTCTGTTTTTGGTTTTATAATCCATTTATATAATTATTATTCTGTAATGTTTCATTGTTGAAGAACAAAGAATTAATTTAAAATATTTGTATATGTTACTGAAACAAATAAACCATAACATGAAAAACAAAATGTTTATATTCTTTTATATATTACCTCCATTTTCCAAATTAAATATATCAAAAAGATGGCTGATAGCAGTTACACAGGTGGTATTAATACACATGAGAGTATTCTTATTAGTGAACCTAACAGCATTGGTACAGACTTTATTATTAGACATGATAGTGCTCATACTACTGTCTTAATGGTGGTATTAGTACACATGATAGTGCTCATACTACTGTCTTAATGGTGGTATTAGTACACATGATAGTGCTCATACTACTGTCTTAATGGTGGTATTAGTACACATGATAGTGCTCATACTACTGTCTTAATGGTGGTATTAGTACACATGATAGTGCTCATACTACTGTCTTAATGGTGGTATTAGTACACATGATAGTGCTCATACTACTGTCTTAATGGTGGTATTAGTACACATGATAGTGCTCATACTACTGTCTTAATGGTGGTATTAGTACACATGATAGTGCTCATACTACTGTTTTAATGGTGGTATTAGTACACATGATAGTGCTCATACTACTGTCTTAATGGTGGTATTAGTACACATGATAGTGCTCATACTACTGTTTTAATGGTGGTATTAGTACACATGATAGTGCTCATACTACTGTCTTAATGGTGGTATTAGTACACATGGTAGTATTCTTATTAGTGAACCTAACAGCAGTGGTACAGACTTTATTATTAATACACATGATAGTGCTCATACTACTGTCTTAATGGTGGTATTAGTACACATGATAGTGCTCATACTACTGTCTTAATGGTGGTATTAGTACACATGATAGTGCTCATACTACTGTCTTAATGGTGGTATTAGTACACATGATAGTGCTCATACTACTGTCTTAATGGTGGTATTAGTACACATGGTAGTATTCTTATTAGTGAACCTAACAGCAGTGGTACAGACTTTATTATTAGACATGATAGTGCTCATACTACTGTCTTAATGGTGGTATTAATACACATGACAGTATTCGTATTAGTGAACCTAACAGCAGTGGTACAGACTTTATTATTAGTACACATGATAGTGCTCATACTACTGTCTTAATGGTGGTATTAGTACACATGACAGTATTCGTATTAGTGAACCTAACAGCAGTGGTACAGACATGATTAGTGCTCATTACTGTCTTATTAGTACACATGATAGTGCTCATACTACTGTCTTAATGGTGGTATTAATACACATGATAGTGCTCATACTACTGTCTTAATGGTGGTATTAGTACACATGATAGTGCTCATACTACTGTCTTAATGGTGGTATTAGTACACATGACAGTATTCTTATTAGTGAACCTAACAGCAGTGGTACAGACTTTATTAGTACACATGATAGTGCTCATACTACTGTCTTAATGGTGGTATTAATACACATGATAGTGCTCATACTACTGTCTTAATGGTGGTATTAGTACACATGATAGTGCTCATACTACTGTCTTAATGGTGGTATTAGTACACATGATAGTGCTCATACTACTGTCTTAATGGTGGTATTAATTACACATGATAGTGCTCATACTACTGTCTTAATGGTGGTATTAGTACACATGATAGTGCTCATACTACTGTCTTTATTGGTACACATGATAGTGCTCATACTACTGTCTTAATGGTGGTATTAGTACACATGACAGTATTCGTATTAGTGAACCTAACAGCAGTGGTACAGACTTTATTAGTACACATGATAGTGCTCATACTACTGTCTTAATGGTGGTATTAATACACATGATAGTGCTCATACTACTGTCTTAATGGTGGTATTACACATGTATTGGTATTAGTGACCTAATATTAGTGAACCTAATGACTTTATTACATGATAGTGCTCATACTACTGTCTTAATGGTGGTATTAATACACATGATAGTGCTCATACTACTGTCTTAATGGTGGTATTAGTACACATGACAGTATTCGTATTAGTGAACCTAACAGCAGTGGTACAGACTTTTTATTATTACACATGATAGTGCTCATACTACTGTCTTAATGGTGGTATTAATACACATGATAGTGCTCATACTACTGTCTTAATGGTGGTATTAGTACACATGATAGTGCTCATACTACTGTCTTAATGGTGGTATTAGTACACATGATAGTGCTCATACTACTGTCTTAATGGTGTATTCTTCATATTAGCAGTGGTACAGACATGATAGTGCTCATACTACTGTCTTAATGGTGGTATTAGTACACATGATAGTGCTCATACTACTGTCTTAATGGTGGTATTAGTACACATGATAGTGCTCATACTACTGTCTTAATGGTGGTATTAGTACACATGACAGTATTCATACTATTCTTATTAGTGAACCTAGTGCTCAACAGCAGTGGTACAGACTTTATTAGTACACATGATAGTGCTCATACTACTGTCTTAATGGTGGTATTAATACACATGATAGTGCTCATACTACTGTCTTAATGGTGGTATTAGTACACATGATAGTGCTCATACTACTGTCTTAATGGTGGTATTAGTACACATGATAGTGCTCATACTACTGTCTTAATGGTGGTATTAGTACACATGATAGTGCTCATACTACTGTCTTAATGGTGGTATTAGTACACATGATAGTGCTCATACTACTGTCTTAATGGTGGTATTAGTACACATGACAGTATTCGTATTAGTGAACCTAACAGCAGTGGTACAGACTTTTTATTAGTACACATGATAGTGCTCATACTACTGTCTTAATGGTGGTATTAATACACATGATAGTGCTCATACTACTGTCTTAATGGTGGTATTAGTACACATGATAGTGCTCATACTACTGTCTTAATGGTGGTATTAGTACACATGATAGTGCTCATACTACTGTCTTAATGGTGGTATTAATACACATGATAGTGCTCATACTACTGTCTTAATGGTGGTATTAGTACACATGATAGTGCTCATACTACTGTCTTAATGGTGGTATTAGTACACATGGTAGTATTCATATTACTGTCCTAACAGCAGTGGTACAGACTTTATTATTACACATGATAGTGCTCATACTACTGTCTTAATGGTGGTATTAATACACATGATAGTGCTCATACTACTGTCTTAATGGTGGTATTAGTACACATGGTAGTATTCTTATTAGTGAACCTAACAGCAGTGGTACAGACTTTTTATTAGTACACATGATAGTGCTCATACTACTGTCTTAATGGTGGTATTAATACACATGATAGTGCTCATACTACTGTCTTAATGGTGGTATTAGTACACATGATAGTGCTCATACTACTGTCTTAATGGTGGTATTAGTACACATGATAGTGCTCATACTACTGTCTTAATGGTGGTATTAGTACACATGATAGTGCTCATACTACTGTCTTAATGGTGGTATTAGTACACATGATAGTGCTCATACTACTGTCTTAATGGTGGTATTAGTACACATGACAGTATTCGTATTAGTGAACCTAACAGCAGTGGTACAGACTTTATTATAGTACACATGATAGTGCTCATACTACTGTCTTAATGGTGGTATTAATACACATGATAGTGCTCATACTACTGTCTTAATGGTGGTATTAGTACACATGATAGTGCTCATACTACTGTCTTAATGGTGGTATTAGTACACATGATATTATTACACATGATAGTGCTCATACTACTGTCTTAATGGTGGTATTAGTACACATGATAGTGCTCATACTACTGTCTTAATGGTGGTATTAGTACACATGATAGTGCTCATACTACTGTCTTAATGGTGGTATTAGTACACATGATAGTGCTCATACTACTGTCTTAATGGTGGTATTAGTACACATGATAGTGCTCATACTACTGTCTTAATGGTGGTATTAGTACACATGATAGTGCTCATACTACTGTCTTAATGGTGGTATTAGTACACATGACAGTATTCGTATTAGTGAACCTAACAGCAGTGGTACAGACTTTATTAGTACACATGATAGTGCTCATACTACTGTCTTAATGGTGGTATTAATACACATGATAGTGCTCATACTACTGTCTTAATGGTGGTATTAGTACACATGGTAGTATTCTTATTAGTGAACCTAACAGCAGTGGTACAGACTTTATTAATACACATGATAGTGCTCATACTACTGTCTTAATGGTGGTATTAATACACATGATAGTGCTCATACTACTGTCTTAATGGTGGTATTAGTACACATGGTAATGCCTCTAGCGGTGATTGTGATAGCAGTCTTACCTGTGGTTGTAGTGGACTTGGTAGTGCCGGTAGTAGTGATTGTGATAGCAGTCTTACCTGTGGTTTTAGTGGACTTGGTAGTGCCGGTAGTAGTGATTGTGATAGCAGTCTTACCTGTGGTTGTAGTGGACTTGGTAGTGCCGGTAGTAGTGATTGTGATAGCAGTCTTACCTGTGGTTGTAGTGGACTTGGTAGTGCCGGTAGTAGTGATTGTGATAGCAGTCTTACCTGTGGTTTTAGTGGACTTGGTAGTGCCGGTAGTAGTGATTGTGATAGCAGTCTTACCTGTGGTTGTAGTGGACTTTAATGGTGGTAGTAGTGATTGTGATAGCAGTCTTACCTGTGGTTGTAGTGGACTTGGTAGTGCCGGTAGTAGTGATTGTGATAGCAGTCTTACCTGTGGTTTTAGTGGACTTGGTAGTGCCGGTAGTAGTGATTGTGATAGCAGTCTTACCTGTGGTTTTAGTGGACTTGGTAGTGCCGGTAGTAGTGATTGTGATAGCAGTCTTACCTGTGGTTGTAGTGGACTTGGTAGTGCCGGTAGTACTGTCTTAATGGTAGCAGTCTTACACATGGTTGTAGTGGACTTGGTAGTGCCGGTAGTAGTGATTGTGATAGCAGTCTTACCTGTGGTTGTAGTGGACTTGGTAGTGCCGGTAGTAGTGATTGTGATAGCAGTCTTACCTGTGGTTGTAGTGGACTTGGTAGTGATGTTAACAACAGTGGTACTCGTACTGCTAGTTAGTAAATGTGTAGTCCCTGGAGTAGCAATAGCAGCCTTACCAGTATTATTAATAGATGTGGTTGTGCCGATAGCACTGAGGGTAATAGCAGTGGTAGTAGTTGTATTAGTAGACGTGGTAATGCCGGTACTATGGAAATATCAGCGTTGCTGTTGTTATCTGTAGATGTGCCTGTTGTCGTGGTAGTAGTAGCAGCTCTACTGGTGATATTAAAAGACACTGATTGTATTGAGGTTAATATGAGTCTTACCAGTTTTATTAGTAGGCCTGATAGTGCCGATAGCAGTGATTTCAACTGAATGTTCATTCATGTACCCTTGACTAGACATATATATATATAAAACAACAACAACAACAATAATAATAATAATAATAAATTTTAAACAATAAAACAATTGGGGATAAAATTATTATTTTATTTTAAAATTGTTAAACATATACTTTATATGAACAAGTGCATAAAAAGAAAACAATTTTCTTTCACAAAACAATAGTTTATCACACACACACACACATATGAAACAGCAAAACAAAAAATTACAACAGGGATTTAAAATACAAAAAAAGAGAAAATTATAAGAAATAACAACAACAACAATAATAATAACAAACAGCTACAAATACCAATACAAGAGTAAAACAATTCCCGTTCACATTACTATACCAGGTGGATTCAGATATTCAACAAAACAGATTGTCTATAAAAACCAGATTTGTAATTTAAATAGCTATTTATAACCATAGTAACCTTGTTAATTCCGTAATAATTATAAATAGATCGTATATGTTGTCTGTGTATCAGTTTAAAATAGTATCAGCAGTTTAAAAAATCATTAATGTTAAAAACCAATATATTTTCTACACGACTAATTTAGCTAATTGTAAATAACTGTTTTAAAATAAAAATATACCAGCGTTTTTGATATACCAGAATAATATATAATTAAAAGACAGAAGAAAACCAAAATGGTTTAATTCTGAAATCTATCTTAACCTACTGCTAATGCTTTCTTTTTCTTGTATGTGATTATTATTATTATTATTTGATACGTATTTTTTAAACATTTATTAATTTTATTATTATGCCTTTTTTATTTTATTTTTCCCTTTCTTTCTCTTTTTTAATTTTAAAAGATGCTAAAAATGTGGAAATATTTGGTCTTTTTGCTTGAACCTGTTTCAGTGTTTTATCTGTATTTGAAAGGTGGATACTCATAGGCATAGTAAGACGGGACTGAAATGAGAAAAAAATAAATTACAAAATAAAACGTAAGGCAGACGCATTCATGAATAATTCAACAAGATTAAATGTTTTAGTTCAGATGCAGGCAGCAGTCTGTACAGTCACAAAAACACTGAACTGTGCCAGTTGCTGCCCTGTTTTATCGAGCCGATTATCGTCAATTTCAGCCATCATTACCCGTGTTATTGAAAGTGTGACGTATTAGTGTAAAACATCTTGACAAATTTGTCGTGCTAAATTAAGGTATTTAAAAAAAAAAAAAAAAAAAAAAATCCAACTCTGATTAATCTAAAAAATGTCGTTAATGTTGAAGATTGAAGAGCCGACATCCCGAAAATTCCAAATATGGAGTCTCCCTGTTATGACAAAAACCAGAATATTGCTAATACTCTCAACAGTGCTTTCTCAATGACGTTCTGTTGTGACGTAATGAAAGTGCCTGTTAATTTTTATCATATTCGGGTAGTGTATATACTACTTTCTGCTGTCGATTTCTTTCCTTCTTTCTTTCTTTAATTTAATTTAATATGTGTCGGTGTGTGTGTGTGTGTGTGTGTGTGTGTGTGTGTGTGTGTGTGTGTGAGAGAGTGTGTGTATTTGTGTGCGTGCGTGTGTGTTTGTGTGTGTGTATGTGCGTGTTTCAGTCTGTCACTGTCAAACAGTAAGAATACTCACCGATGCCTTTCGGAGGGATGTAGTCAGGAGTGAATCCGAACTTCGTTCTAGGCATGTCAAAGTTCAGATGAGGCACACTTTTGGGATCCTTATATTTGTTTCTGTAGATCGTATTATCTGTGTATTTTATATCCGGCATTTTGTGTCTAATTTCCTCTGTAATATACATTTATATGCATGTATGTATTTATGAAACATAATAATATATATACACACACACAGAGATACATACATACAAACATACACACGATACATACATTGATATAAATATATATATATACACACACACACATACACAGATACACACGTACACAAATGTACACATAGAGAGAGAGAGAGAAAGAGAGAGAGTGAGAGACAAACAGACATATACCTGGTCTCTGTACATGTTCATCTTTTAACGAGCAAGTGAAGTTTGTCCAGCCTAAAATAGAATTAAAATAAAGTAAATATTAATTACCCTTATGTCTGTGTATACACAATACAATTTACTTGTATTTCAGTTTATTTTTCTATTCATAATTTATGCATGAAGACTTTAGAAAAAATACACGTCCCACGAAGCAATAAACTATATAAATAAAGAAAGAAAGAAAGAAAGAAGAAAAAGAAAAAGAAATATTGAAAAAAAAGTTTACTTCTCTATTATTGTTTATCTTATTTTACTTAATAATTTTTGTTTAGGGTGTTTGCGTGTGTGTGTGTGTGTGTGTGTGTCTGTTATTACGTACACACATATACTTACGGTAATTGAATGCAAACTCTGGAGTCTGCCATTTTGATGCTCGACGTGGCGGGTTCCAGACTGTGTACACATTGCTCTGCAAAAACAATACTGCAATAAGTAAGTACGACAACAACAACAATAACGATAATAAAAACAACATCAGCAATAATAATAATAATAATAATAAAAACAACAACGACGACGACGACAATAGCTTACAGGTATGCCGTTTCGTGTATAAGGATAGAGAAGGCCTGGGGGAGGTGTTGGGGGGTTCTTTTCATCATCCGGGGGACGCGCTACTAGACCGCCATGATCTCGATAATACGTGGTTCGCGGCACGTGGTTTTTTCTTGTGTAAACATTAGTCATGCCTGAACTTGATCCACCACACTGATGTTAATCCACACTGATGTTAAATGATCCGGGTCCTGGTCATGGCCGCTGTATGAGCCGTGGTTTACAAAGTGTTTGTTAATATCACATGGAGAAACGTCCCTACCACATTGCTGCGCCCCAACAAGGATGGCGGTTATAACGTAATATCATTATGACGTCATGTTATTGTTTTGTGTCGTAGAGCTTAATGTACATAATTAAAATTAACTCTGGAAAGTTGTGGAATATTTATTTATATACATGATTGTACATGTATTATTACTATCATCACCACCATCATCATCATCGTTGTTGTTGCATACATATTAAATTGTTTAGAGGATATGAAATGTTTATTTATGTACATTTATTCTTATTATTATTATCATTATTGTTGTTGTTGTTACTACTGCAGATATTTTGTTGTTATTCTATTACAATCTTTCAATTTGTCGTTGTTGATGCTGTTCTTATTACTATTGTTATTATTTCTGTTATTGTTACATCTAACATTAGCACGATTTTTTTTACCACCACTACTACCACAGCAACTGTAACAACAACTACTAATACTTCCGCTGCCATTTCACCTATTATTTACACAAACACTATATCTATTTCAACAACAGCTACTACTTCTACTAGTACTACTACTACAACTACTGGTACTATTATGATTACTACAACTAACATTATTACAACCACTACTTCTTATACAAATACTATGGTCAGTGTCATATATTTAATATCAGGTGTCTGAGTGCGCCATTAAAAACTGACCACTGGTCATCCCACTGCTACCGCCATTTGATCACTGCCATTTACAATTCATAAATGTGCATCCGTCGTTTAGCGTCGCCATTTCGAGACCGAACACCATGGCAACCAAATATTTTAAAAGCTCTGTCGAGTTCAAATGTAGCTGAATGAATGTTATTGCTTTGAGTTAATGAGTAATAACAGTTCATTTGTGTGGTTTAGTTCGTATAAATATGAGACAGGAAACTTCATTTATTTATCTTCATTTCTGTCTTCGTTCTTCAGCTGTCAGACATCTTGACAAATCATGAACGTGAGTATTAACATTTGTCTTTGAAAACGTAATATTAAACTCTCTCTCTCTCTAAACAAAACTTAAATCTCGACAACTTTTCAAGATATATGTGTTTCAGTTTGCTATGCAATTTACATTTTATTTAATATAATAAGTAAGATTTCAATTTGTTTTACCATAAAAATCGAGTTAGTACGTTTATTTTAATAATTAAATGTAATAGTTAAAGTGCGTAAACCAATGTATGCTGAATATTGTATATTCATCTTGTTGTTTTATAATGATTTTGATTATCATCATCATTATTATTTCAGACAATTGTTTCTATCGTTCTTGTGGCTCTGCTGTGTTGCTCCGCCTTCGCTTCTAATTATGGTTACCAAGGTTACGGACACGGTCTTGGAAACGGTTACTATGGACACCCTGGCTACCAAGGTTACGGACAAAACGCTCACCCAGTTTATGGTTACAACAGTCACCCAGTTTATGGATACAACAGTCACCCCGTTTACGGATACAACGCATACCCAAGATACTACAACGGCGGTCACCCCGGATACGGATACGGCAAAGGTAGATTAGAACATAAAAACTAAAATTAAAAACAGAAAAAAGAAAAGGTATCTTTATTTCCATCTCTCTCACTTATTTTTTCTGTTTTTTCTTTCTTTCTTTCTTTTGCAAATAGTAATAAACAGATTTATCGTGACTGTAAGAAAATCATTTTTTTTATACTTCTTATTCAATGTTCAAATAATTAAAAAATAGATGAATAATAATTATTATTATTATTATTGCAGTTTACGGATACCGTGGTTTGAACTCGGGTCTTGGATTCAGAAACGGTCTTGGTCATGGTTACGGATACGGGCATTAATAAACTTGATGACGTCATAGTTATTCTAGTCAGAGAAAACCGTAGTTATGCTTGTAAATGTGTCGAAATAGAAAACAATAAAATCTTTTATACTTACGTAGACATTTGTTATCCTTATATGAAGCATACAAATAAATACAATACACATACGCACACAAACACATGCAAGAGAGAGACAACAACAAATTTAATTTTTATCTTTATATCCTCGACATTAAAAGTGACATAGTCAAAATGCAGGTGTATTATTTAAAGGTATTAAATGCTTACAAAGTAACACAAATGTGTACAATATATTAAAGTAATAAAATATTTAATCATTATTAAGGCCGATATTTTTTTTTTTTTAAATAACCAGTGATAAATAGTTCCAATAATGTTTTTTTTTTGGGGGGGGGGTTTCAAGTCTAAACACAGGAAGATGCAAAGGAAATAAATATAAATATAATAATAATAATTAAATAAATAAAAAATATATAAAAGAGACTGAAACTCCATGAAAATAAAAATTCAATAATATATTACAAAAAGAAGCCATGACACCTTTTATAACTTGTAATATACTAACAGAATGAGAACAGTGATAACAAATTTTACAGTGACAGATGCAAGTACAATTAAACACAACTCAATGAATACACAACATACCTGACAGAAAACCATTTCAAGAAACAACACTGGTGATAATCACACAAAATATGTTTAACATTAATTAAATTTGAAATACCCTGAGGTAAAGATGAATTAACTTGTTAAATATTGCTTATTTTTAATTTTAGCATTTTTGAATTTTAGAAGACTTTCAATATCAAATGTTAACAATCAAGTTTACAAATGTTTACACTGAAATATTAAGACACTAAAACAATCCTTTTTGTTATTTATTTTTCTTTCACACCAAAAACTAAATAAATAAAATAAAATAATAAAAAGATTTATTAGTCTGCATATGAAGATAGAGATATGAACTGCTGATCAAACAGGCAAGTATAAACATATAAAGCTGATTTCAAATGCATGAGAAAATGTAATGAATCAATTTTTAGTAAAATACACAAAGATTAAAACTCTTTAAAGCAGCACCTTTATAATCTGAAAATACAACATGTATTTCAAGAAATGGAAACATCTTCACTTCATTTAGTGAGTCATAATTAACAGAATAAAAATCAAATCATCTTTTATAACCCATCTGTGAGAGAGAGAGAGAGAGAGAGAGAGAGAGAGAGAGAGAGAGAGAGAGAGAGAGAGAGAGAGAGAGAGAAGTACATAAATAGACTGACAAATGCATATGATTGTTTTATTTTGATTTTACAGGAAGTAGGTATTCATTCACTCACCAAAACCCTGGAAAATGATAAAACTTGATGGAGTGACTGAGAACAAATCTTTAAACCCCAAAATGCACACACAAAACAATAAACACATCGTAACACAAACAAAATGACAAGTTATGAAAGACTAAGAGCAGTAACGTCACACACACAGTAATATGCAGTTTCTTAGAATCAGGAATGAAGCTGATCAAGTAAACTTTGTATTTAAGTAATAACAACAACTAATAATAATTAAACAAAAATTAAATGCTTATAATAGATTTTTCTAGTGTGTATCTTAATGACAGGATAATTTATAAATAATATGTAAATGATAAAATGTTAATATTAAGCCTCAAATTGATCATGAAAGAGTATCATATCCATCAAGTTTTAAAGAAACATTTTTTAAAAATGTTATGGCACCATTAACCAGATAACTATGATCAAAACATAGTTTACATCAATATTGTTATCATCACTTAAAAACCAAAATATCAACAATATTACACACACCTGTAACAGAGATGAAGATTCACTGATTGGGAGTGTAGATATATTTATTATCAATAAATTAATTTTGAGTAGTCATCTTAATCAATTCTGAAATTATGCACTTATGTTGATAAATGATCTCGTTTTCTGACATAAATTTTAAAATTATGGATTAAAAAAGTCTGAAGATGATGCTGACCGTTGTATTGAAAATTTTTTTTTTTTTAAATTAGAAAATAAAAATCTGATATCAGAACTTGTTTGTCCACCACACAGTTTCAGTCAGATGTTACAAGTTTTTGTCTGAACAGTCACATCTATGATTTGATAAACTGAAACCAAAAATACTGAGTTACTTGACTGTGGCACTTTATAAAACTTACATCCTCACTGCCAGCAGCAATCTGAGTGATTCTCAGTTTTATAATAAAATTAATACTCATAAATATAATTAAATTCTACAGACGTTATGGATCTAATGCATATTCATATGACAGTACCAGCATTATGGATGTAATATATATTCATAAGATAGTATCATTATATGAATGTAATACATATTCAAAAGACAGTACCAGAATTATGAATGTAATACATATTCATAAGACAACAACAGTTTTTTGTGAATGTAATTCATATGAATAAAATGCTAGATTGAATACAAATATTAAACCACTATTCATTCATAAGTTACACATCTTTATGAGATTTTCTAATTTAGAATGTTTTATGATCTAGCTGAAGACTGAATAATTAAAAAGAAATATTGATTATACAGCAATCAAACACATATATTACATATTTAAATGAAGCAAATAATACATGTTTTGTTTCTGATATGTAAAAAAGCTGTAAATGTATTTATTTTAACCCACTTTTATTTATAGTAATGAATTGTAACTGTGATAAAAATTAATCAGACATTTATATATATATATATATTAAAATGTTATTTAGAGAAAGTATGGGTTAGTGATATTTGTACACATCCTACAGATACTCCAATGAAATATTTCTTTACTTTGCATAGCTAGAAAAATACTGTTTTATAATTATACGTACATACAAACACATTTTTTCAAAAATTAAATGATGTAAATGTTTTTTTGTTCATACAGTAATGCTTCATCTTTAAGTTAATGTATATATTTCATTTATTTTCACTTTTCAAAAGTCATAAATATATGTATTTTAAAAAGAATGAACCATAAATAAATGGTAAAAAAAAAAAAAAAAGTAGTAACATAAAATAATTTGTCAAAGAAAAAAGAAAAAATGATTAAGTTTAACTACAATAAACATGTATGAAATGAAGATTTCTTTAACAAAAACAAACCCCACACATTTCTGTATGTTTTCTAAATAATTTGTGAGATAAACATACAAATAATAGTAAAAAGACATTGTTTGCAAGGAGAAAAATAAATTTTTACAAATGCAAAGACAAAAAATACTGGTCTTAATTAAAAATATTTACAAGATTTGACAAAAGATATTTTATGGGTTTTATAAAATCAAATGAATAATCAACTTGATTAATTATTCAGTTCAAAGCAGTGACTTATTTTATAAAAAGTAATTAAAAAACATTATGTGCTATGAATAAAAATGTTTATTTTGAAAGTTATTTATGTTATATGTTTGTTTTAATTTAGTTTCATATTTAATTAGTCCTACTCAGTGAATCTATGTAAGTATGTATGTGTGTATTTATGTTGTTGTTATTGTGTACGTCTGTGTGTGTGTGTGTGTGTGTGTGTGTGCAAATAAGGATGATTCAGAGGTATAGAGAAGTATGTCTGTGATACAATCAACACTGTGAACAACAATAATAAATATTTATAAGTTAACATCTGTTAATCTTTACCAAATTTTAGCATAAAAAGAAAAATGTAAAACAGAAGAAACACTTGAGAAAAAAGATGTTAATAAGAGAATTTAATGTTTTAAAAAAGAAATATTTTTAAGACGCAGTTAGTCGGTGTCTGTGACAATACAGCTGACCGGTCACTGCGGTCAGTCGACACGGAGCTCCAGTCCGAGTGTTACCACGGCAACGAGATGACACTGATGGAGTTGATGCCCTAAAACAAAAAGTCACAAAACTGATTATTAAACTGCTCAAAACAATCACAACAAATATTTCTATTTTGCTTCTAAATGTAACATATTTATTTTGGTGAAGTGATAAAGAACACAAAATTCTATCTTCAGTTTTAAAAAAAAAAAAAAGATAATAGTTTTTAGACAATAATGTTTTGAAAATTACAGATATGTTTAAACAAGATTAGTTTATAAATGTACATGAAACAGGAGGACACTTCTTTTTAATGTTTTTTGTATTTTGTATTTTTATAGCTGTTTTAATATACATTACAATTTTTTAGACAGTAAGGCTTTTAAAGACAAAGTTATATTTATAAAATATAGGTTTCAAATTTACAGACAAAACCTTTAAATACACAGATATACTTAGACAATACTGTTTATAATGTTTAAATATTAACTGTTACATACTTAAATACTTATAATTCAGAAAGTACAAGTTTGCAACATATAAATAATATTTAGGTATTTTTTAAATACAAAAATATATTTAGACTTATCTATACTGATGATCATTTGTAAATACATATATATATATATATATATTTAGAAAGTAAACATTTATAATTATATACTTATTTTTTGGAGATAGTTAAGTTTTTAAATACATATTTAGAAAGTACAAGTATATAAATGTACAGATAGCATTTATAGACAAAGTGAAGTTTTAAATTACACAGATATTTCTAAAATGTACTAGTATATAAATACACAAATGATATTTTCAGAGATAACAGTTTTAAATAAGTAGAAGGTAATGAGGAGGTGGTTACCTGGATGACTGAGGTGTGAATGATGTGGGTGTGCGACTTCCCACTGAGTGTCTGTCTGATGATGACAATGTTCTTCTGTCTGGTGATGAGAACATTGTTCTGTCTGGTGATGAGAACACTGTTCTAGAGGAACCCGGAAGTTCTCCAAGCTGATTTAGTAACACACGTCTCACAGCATTTATATCCTATAAACATGTCTGGTATTAGTGTTTACAAACATTTTATACAGCTATAATTAGACTGTTTTTATTTATTAAAATTGTACACAGAGAGAGAGAGAGAGAGAGAGAGAGAGAGAGAGAGAGAGAGAGAGAGAGAGAGAGAGAGAGAGAGAGAGAATATCTGTCTGGTTTTTTTAAAAGTTCTGTCCATTTTTAAAAGTCAATATCTAGTTAAATCTATGGAATTTTATGAACCTGGCATCAAAAATCTCTTTAACAAATGGAAAGAAGATCAGAGAGAAGAATGGTTACTATATTAACAATTAAATAAACCAGCTATTGTGTGTTTCTTTATTGTTTTATTGAGACTGAAGAAAAAAGACATCACTTTCATATTAATAAAATGTAATGATCTGACTGATATCAAAGAATTTGTTTTTTTGGTTGAAAGTAGAATGAAACGATAATGTAAACCTAATATGATTTATGAAAATTTTATTTGTTTTGTGTGGAATTATATGGAAAATTAAATGGAAAAGTCTATTTTTGTCAGTACGAAGAAAAAGTAAATGTTATCAACATGAGATAAAGAAAGAGAGAAAGACAGAATGTGAGAGAGAAAGAATGAGTGAGTGAGTGAGAGTGATGGGAAGGAGAAAAAATAAAACAAGGGAGGCAAGAAAATGAGACCAGTGACAGAGAAAGTAAATAAATAAAAAGTCACAAATGTATATTAAGTAAATAATTACATTTTGTCTGTTTTCTTCAGGTAAATTGTCTTCGTTATCACTTAACTCAGTCTGTTCAGGTGCTGTGGTCACGGCATTTCCATTACAGTTGAGATGAGTCATGTTTAAACTGCCAGTCACTAGAAACAAAGACATTGACACAACTCATTAATATCAGCCATCACATGAAAATACTTATTATAATCTCTGCAAATATTTCCTCAAGTTTTATAGCTCTTGTGTTTCATTTATAGAATTATTAGAAGATAAAAGAGAAAGTATCATCATTTTATTTTGTCTTGTCACCACTAACACGGATATATATGAAAAATGATTAATGGCAGTGCAGACCATCACAGTTTATTTTAAATCCATTTGTGTGTTACTTCAGACATATATTTTAGCAATATCCTGATTATGTGTTCTTTGAAAAGATGTATTTTAACAATATCTCAATTATTTGTTCCTTGAAAAAATATTTTTTCACGATATTTGGATGACTTGTTTTTTGAAAAGATGTATTTTAACATGTTTTTGTGTGGACTCACTGGAATGGTAAAGTCTTCCCAGAGTCTCAGCTAATTCTCTGACTTCAGCAGCTGACAGCGGCTCCACGCTGCTGTGAGACGAGAATGAGATTGCTCCAGCAATGTGTCCTGCTGTCCCTCTGTCCTTCTTTAAGTGTCCACTGATCCACGACAGCAGCCAGTACCCTGTGTACATGTTTTGTTAATATTGTACATCCTATTTGTCTATATAATAAGTTAGAATTTGTTTAATGAAAATGCTCTCTCTCTCTCCACATTACTTTGTGTATGTTAAAAATTTATAGATAAAAGAAAGATACAATAGTTGTCTCCCCTATTACCAGGAGTTATTATTAATTCTCTCTCTCTCTCTCTCTCTCTCTCTCTCTCTCTCTCTCTCTCTCTCTCTCTCTCTCTCTCTCTCTCTCTCTCTCTCTCTCTCTCTCTCTCAGTGTGTGAGTGTGTATAAATAATTTGAATTAAAGACATAAAATATTGTGAAGGACCTAACGAAGTAACTCACCCATGGATGTTGACAACAGAAACGCTGTCATGCCGGTGAAGTCGAGGCTGGTGTTGTAGCTGATTTCTGCTGCAGCATTGGAGACGATGATGATCATCAAGAGAAATCTTGACAAGATTGGCAGTCGCAGAAATGCAGCAGCCACAACCATCAGCAGAAAGTAGGTGACGTGAAGAAAACAGCTAGTTAACAACTGAAGTTTATCATCTGTCAAATCAAATTTATATAAATTAAATATGTTACAGTTAGATATCAAATATAAATATATATTTATAAATTTCTGTCTATCTATATAAAGTCAACAACTAGCTAATAAGTGAAGATAGTCATCTGTCAAATAAAATTAAATGTCATAATTGAATAATGACATCATATATTTATAAATTTTTGTCTCTGTGTATAAAGGAAAGAAAAATTATAAATAAAAATAAAATAAAATACAAATATATTTCATAATTTGTCATTTAATCTCAAAGATACAGTTCATCCTTCCTTTTCTCCAAAGAACATGAATAATGCTTCAGTATCATAGCCTCTTAAAAATACATTTATCATCTTATTTATTTACTGAATGTATTTTATGAAACATGCTGTATTTCTCACTGAATGAAATACAAAGATTTTTTAATTGTTATTTGTGAACATAAAATATCTAGTTAAGTGGTTATATTTAAAAAGCCCTCCACATTTCAGATTACAGTGACTTAGATTTAAATGTTACCTGTGCCTCCGAGCACCTGCGCGAGCCAGCCGATGCGTTTTTCCAGATCTTTCTGCATGCTGCCGACTGTCTGCATCAGACTGTTGACGGTGCTGTTGATGCGCAGCAGTTTGTCAAACATGTCCTGGTACTGCGACGTCAGCTCTTTGTGGTTCTTCAGAAGGTGATTTGCACTCTTGTCTGAAAACGTGAAAATAATGAAAATAAATGAAAATATTTATATTTTTTGTTGTTCTGCTTTTTAAAGTGCACTGCAATTCTAAAAGCTCTGAAGTAAAAAGGTATAGCCTGACTGAAACTTAACAGAGAGAAAGACAGACAAACACACTGAAATAGCTCTGAAACTGGAATTATAGATAGACAGACAGACATACAGATAGAGAGAGAGATAGATATATAGATAGAAAGTTAGATGGATAGACAGAAAAAGACTAGCAGATTGTCAGAAAACAACTAAGCCATCATAGTAGTTGTATGATGTATATTCTTACTATTTACATAATTCTGTTCAGATTTTGATTTTGAATATTTTACAACCAATAAATCCTTCTTTTTATTATTATTTTAGATGTACTGTAAGTGACAACTTTTAAAACAGTTTACAATGATTCTGTCTTTCTATCCATAAAACAATGAGTTCTTTATGGTATGAACAGTTAAATTATCATTTCTTCAAACATACCTCTATTATTAGAATAACATTACTAGATGTGAAATCTCAAAGCTTAATACTAGAGAAAAATAAAATGTATCTCCATAACACTAATTACTTAAAAAACGGTGATGAAAATGAAGTTTGATGATTCCGTTTGCAGCATAGGTTGGAATGTGAAAACAGTTCAGTGAGTGAACTGAGGAGCACTGATGTTCTGACACTTACTAAGTTCAGATCTCTCTGTTAGTAAGTTAGTATCACTACAAATTACTAACCTAGTTTCTCCAGTGTGTTAGATGCCTGTCTGTGAATCAGCTTCAAATCATCCAGAATCTTCTTGTTGCTTTCTCTCTGCTGTGTCTCTTGTTTCTGAAGATATTCTGAAGTTGTGTCTTAAAAAAAGAAAACATTTGACCTTTCTTTATATTTAAACAACTTCGAAAGAGATTCACAAACTGTTTCTAAATAAATTTTCATTTATACTAGAACACCTGAAAAATGTACAGCTTATAAAACAATTACAGTTGTCAGAAAGATTCATCTTATTACAATATTTATTAAAACAAAACTTTAGCTAATTTCTGGTTATGTTTTATTTATTTATTTATTGATTTTTATTGATTTTTATTGATTTTTATTGATTTATTTTTATTTATTTTAACTTATTTATTAATTTTAAAATTTATTTTTCTAAACTATAAAAAAGTTCAACAGTTTACAAATTACAGTACAAGTCTTTACAAATTTAAAAAAAAAGAATCACCTAATTTTTGTTTAATGTTTTCAGTCATGTCAGCCAGTTCTTTGTTTCCAGTGGTGATGAGAGATTTTTCGTGGACGAGTTGCTTCACGTTGTCAGAAATGTGACTGAAGACTTTTTCCTGCGCAGAGCGAAGTGACTCGTGCGTGACCAGCAGCTCCTGCTGTGACTCAAACAGTTTTCTAATCGTCTCTGTCGCCATCAAGTGCAGCTGACTCTGTCCTTCCTGGGAGAAACATCAACATGCTTTAGTTTAACAAAACTTCAACATGTTTTAGTTTAACAAAACTTCAACATGTTTTAGTTTAACAAAACATCAACACGCTTTAGTTTAACAAAACTTCAACATGTTTTAGTTTAACAAAATTTCAACATGCTTTAGTTTAACAAAACATCAACATGCTTTAGTTTAACAAAACTTCAACATGCTTTAGATTAACAAAACTTCAACATGTTTTAGTTTAACAAAACTTCAACATGCTTTAGTTTAACAAAATTTCAACATGCTTTAGTTTTAGTACATTTCAGGGATGAAATCTGCATGTGTGTTTATTTTGAATTCCTTCAGTTATTTAAAAATTAACACTGATTTAACCATCCTTTAAATATTTAATATTTGTTGTATGTAAATATTAAGAAGACATTTTTATTTATTTATTTACTCACTTAACATCATCATCATTTAGTTAGTTAGTTAGTTAGTTAGTTATTTACTGTAAATCATGATACAAATAAAAAGCTGTTTACTGAGCTAACATCACTTTGTTTACTGGTTGTCAGACAGTTTTTGAATGATGATAGTTTAAGAAAGAAAATTTCCTGCGGTTAGAAAAATTTACCTTCAGTTCCTTCATCACCTCCATTTGTCCATGGGCAGAGCTGACGAGCTTGTTCACTGTGTTTTCTGTCAGTCTGCGGAACTGCAGCTGCTGAGTGGCGTAGCACATCGCCCGCGCACGGTTGCTCACTATCTGATACGTGTTCCACGTTGTTGCATCCATCGGCTTCGTACAGTCAGCCAAACTCTGAAATTATTAAAAAATAAAAAAGTAAAACTTTCAGTCTGAACTGGAAACAGAGAAAATTCTGAAATTATTAAAAAATAAAATAAATTTTTCAGTCTGAACTGGAAAATGAGAAAATTCTGAAATTATAAAAAATAAATAAATAAATCTTTCAGTCTGAACTGGAAACAAAGAAAATTCTGAAATTATTAAAAAATAAATAAATAAAACTTTCAGTCTGAACTGGCAAGTTTTACTTGTAATAATATTCTGAAATTATAAAAAATAAAGATTTTAGTAAGAACTGGAATGTAGCTGTATGCATACTTGTTTTCAGGTGTAATATGAAGTGTTTCAATTAGGTATTATTTGATTTGAAATGATAATTATTTAAAACAGGCTACAAACTAATTACTGAATGCACAGATTTGTTCAAGTTCAAATGTTTTTTTTTTTCAATTTTATGAATAATAATTTATTTTATTTCAGCTGATATTCTTCAAAATCTGGCATATAAAAAAAACTGAAATCTTTCCAGATTTAATAACAAATAGCAAATTAGATCTGTTAAAAGAAATAAGATAATATTTTCAGCTCTTCTAGAACTAAATAAATATAATATTACATCAATATAAAGAGTTTCGAAACTGAAATATTACAAATGTAAAGTTAAAAGTAAAATGTTATCAAAGCTGTTTGTTACACTGAGGTGGTGGACTGGTGACGCTGAGAATGAATTCGGTAGAGATGTGTGGAGATATGCTTTCACTTGACATTTTTGAAATGCAGATATTGGAAAAACAATTTTAATGACTTCTGAACATTATATTTAATATTATTTTGTGATTAAATATGTTGCTATTTTATATGAATTAAGATAGTTGCAAGCATGTCAGGTAGAAGTATTAACTATGTAGATATATATATGTCTCTAATATTTATCTATAATAATAAAACTGGCTTGGACCTAGAATATTCGGCTACAAATTTAAAATTTAATATGGTGATTTTCTTTGGATGGATATCTCAACTGGTTAAATGGTCTGTTGGTAAAGACAGTTGTTATGGTTACCATTTGCGATGTGCAGGTGAACACTGGTCTGTCCTCTGCTTCTGACTGACAGTTTAACAGCTGAACAGACAACTTTCCCAGGTCCTCCTCTGTCAGATCTCCACATTTCTTCTGCAGACTGTACACAACCTGAGACAGAAATCAGATTTAATAAAACACATTTCTTAAACAATTATAATTTAATACAGACTGAACGCTAGTTTTATTATTATGCTTTTCAGAAATATTTAATTCAAAAGGACACTGACAGAAATGTATACAAAAGCTTGTAGCTATGTCATTATTTTATTACAATAGTTATTTCAGTTAATCTACCCAAAAGAATATTATTCAACTCTGAACTTATTTTATCATTACTCCATATTGTCAGCTTCTAACACGTCTTCTACTTATATTTAATATCAACAGTGCAACACATATTCATTTCAATTACACTGCCTATCAGTATCACTATCAAATGCATTAATTGATTAAATGTTGTTATACAATATAAAGAAAATTAAAATAAATTATAACATAAATTATGATTCTCTTTTTAAAGACCAGCTTTAGATATTATACATCATTTACTATGATTTAATACCAAATAATGTGACATATTTTACATTTTACAGATACTGGACTTGGAATATATTATATAAAATAGTGCTGTCGTTTAGCCAGTTGCTGGTTGAGTAACAAAGACAACAAAGACATTAACTTCAATTTTAAGTTGTAAGATTATTAGGATTAGAAGAGTGGATTCAAATTGCTCGGATTTTGTTGTTCCACACATTAAACTAACAACATACCAGCTGATAACAAGTGTCTAGAGGTGTCAGTTCTTTCAAAGTTTGTGCAAAGTCTAAAAACTGTTCGTCTGTGGATAACACTTCGAATCTAATACCCGATTTTTGAAAAGGAGGGTTTTCTGGCTGTTTGTCATCTGATCCAAATAACCATTCGAGAACTGCAAAGCACGAATTGATTTTAAAAAATAAAAATATAGCGCCAATAAAGAGATGCGCTTTGACATACATATTTGAATTTCACATGATTTAATATTGTCCACAACAGGAAATCGTTTTTTTGTTTTGAAAGGATCTCAGTGAATGAAGGCTGGTTTTTCATTGGTTGTAATTGAACCATTACTTTTCATCGGAATATGTCGTTAAATTTCGCGTTTTCCGAAAGGTTCCGAATAATATCAAAGTTGCTTCGTGTACTCTTTGGAAACTGAAGGTAACCGAATGGATTGAAACTATTTTTTTTTTTCGTTTCTTTGCATTTCCTTCTTTTTTTTTTTTTTTTTTTTTTTGTTTCATTTTTTTTTTTAACTTGAAGAAGAAATCATATTATTACACAAATTTAAATTCATTCAAGAAATGCTTGCTTTAAATTTATTTGTTATGCATATTAATTCTTTCTTGAAAGTTACATTTACGCTAATATCCGAGTATATTGATTAGTCTACATTCGTGTTAATTGATTTATAGTTAAATCAACGATATTTGAATTAATATTGTGAACTGTTTTAAGTTATGTTGTTGTTCAACTCACGTTGTTAAAATCATGAAGAATATGCACGTCTTAAGTCTTTTAGTTTTGTTAGTTAATCAAGTAACTTAGTGAAATAAAGTCTGATGAATTAGTTACATTTCTAATCCGCGTTTTCTGTTATATCTACAGCCCTACATTTGATGTTTAAAATAATCTTTATATTTCCTAGCTGTTTATGGGACAGTACATAGAAAATATACATGAGCTGCAAGTTTGACAATCCTTAGCAAATATTTACTTTAGAAAAAAAAAAAATGATGATGATGATAAATAAATATAGGACTTGTATGTATTGTCCTGTCTTTGGGAAGGTAGATAATATGATATTTGCTGTTAGTAAAAGTAGGTTTTATCTTTTGTATCATCAGTAAACAATATTAAATATGTGTAAAACCTTGCAAGTTAGTATTAAAATATACATACAATATACACCAAAACATATATGCACACACCTCCATTCCCAAACATATACATAAGCCTAGATACAGAGCATAAAATTCAATATTGGAGCGTATCTGAAACATTTACTTATAATAATACTAGTAATTATACATTGTTATCAATGAATACAAACCCAGAGCAAATGCAAGAGCTAAAGATAAATTTTATTAACAATGTATAAAATAAGAACAAAACATTTTCTGAAGAAAACAATAACATACATAGAAAGCACTGAGTTCAATACATATTAACTAATGTATATAAACATTAGTATGACAAAGTGAAAATTAAATAAATTAAAAAAAAATGTCAAATGAGCCTGAGTAGAATAAATATTAAATATAAATGCTTTAAATATTATTTTATAATAATAATACAATGGAACATCAAGAGGCTAAATATATATATTTTTAAAGTTTTAACAAATACTGTATAAAGTTTTGAGGTTAAACAATGAGTAAATTAATGTAAAATGTACATTGTTGTGTGAAATATATCAAAATAGATTCAAAAATGTTTTTTAAAATAGAAATCAACATCCATACCAACATGCATTTCACTATCACCAGCAGTTTCTCTTCCAAGATTTAGTTTTTCAATTGTAAACAAAAATGTTTCAATAACATTTTAATAAAATATTACATTTATAAATTTTCTATAAATATATGAAATAAAAATATTCTGTATATAATTAAATAAATGACCTCTCTTCTCAACTTCACAAAGTAATATGAATATAAATGTTTCTGAATAAATAAAAAGTAAATCATTTCTTTCGCAAAAATCGACTTTTTGTCTTCCATTTTTTCTTCTTCTTTTCTTCCTTCACCAGTCTGACTTTCTCCTCATCTTTCACTCCAATTAGATCTTGTTCAGAGTTGTCAAAAAGCAGCTGGTCAACTGCAATAGCTCTCTCTGAGATGTTTCTGTTTTGTTCAAGCTAGACAAATTGACACAACAAATTAAACTTTTAAATATCACAGTTCATTTCAGTTTATTAATATTGTACATGTATCTAGCAATCTAAATAGATTTTGTCTCAAGAAAAAAAATTCACTCTACAATTAAACTCTTAAATGTCAAAATTCTCTAAATTGATTAAGAAGTATACGTGTCCAATAAATAATCTAAAATACTTTGTCATTAGGAAAATTCACACAATACTTCTACTACTACTACTACTGCTATTACTACTACCAATACTACTACTATTGCTACTATCACTACAACTGAATACAACTACTGTAACATTACTCCTACTACTGTGACCACCCCTACTACTGCTTCTAGTACTCCAAATGATACAAATTACTGATTCATGTGTATCAAATTACACACTTTGTAAAGATATTTCAAATTTCAGTCATTTTACCTTTCATGAATTCCACATTACTGAAGAAAGAGTGTATCAAAGATAGTTTAAAGAAACTACGGGTTTAAATATCCATGAAACAAAGAGTGACTCTTTAAAGTGGTTTGTGTTAAAATCTTCACCCTTTCACTTCTAAACTGCATACTACATCAAAAAATAAATCTGTCAACTGTGACATTTAAAAAAGTAGACTTTTATAAAATTCTCAAGCAAATGTTTTCTTACTGACAGGCATGCTTACACAGTCCATTCATAACGCATTAAACAAATAACAGTTAATCATTTACACTGTTTATATCTTTTTACCAACCTCCATCAGTGGCTCGTGATAGTATTTAACTTTTGGTGTTTTTTCTGCCTTTAGTTTCTTCTTTGTGTGCGTGGGAACATTCATAGGATAATTTAAATACTGGAGAAAAACAAAAATAAAAATAATTATAATAAAGTAAAACAAAACATATATTAAAAACAAAAATAAAAATAACTGTTTCACGTACAGAACAAAACAAAGTAAATTGTTAATTTTAAGTTTTCTATGTCAGACATGGTAGTAAAAGCAGGCTTCTACATTTGATGAGAGTTCAGAGAGAGAGAGAAAAGTAGAGAGAAAGAGAGAGACATGAGGACTAAGTATTATAAAGAATGTGTGGTAAATAATATTTCAACATAATTATGTTTATAATACTGGGTTATTATTATGATCACCACATTAATAGGCTCTCTTATAACACCTGTAAAAATAATGATGACAAAAATGATGATGACTATAATAGTAATACATCAAGTAAACAGAATGATGATGATGATATGTCATTAATTATTACTCACATCACATATAATTTTGCTGAGTTGTCTGTGAGTTTCCATGGTGTCTCTTGCCAGTTTCTCAGTTTCACTGTCCTGTAAATAAATTTATGAATAAATTGCAACCAGCAGAGAGACACACACACACACATACACGCACACACTCAGACATACATCTACACACATGCACACACACAGACAGACATATATCAACACACTCACACACACACACCTACATGCATCCACATACACATGTACACACAGACACACACAGACATATATCCACACATACATACAAAGACATACATCAACAAACATACATACAGATATACATTTACACAAACACATGAACATACATGCATCTACACAGACATGTACATATATCCACTCACAAACACACACACACACACACACACACACACACACACAGAGTTTTCTTTTCACATGAACATTTTACAGACTATTTTTACTATTGCAAGTCATGTAAAACAATATTTTATTTCGCAGACATACACACACAGACTGATACTTGGACAGACTCACACATACAAACACAGTTTTTTTTCACATATGATAAATATTCCTGTGTTTTATTTTGCTAAAACATAAAAAAAAAGAGTACTTTAATGAGAAGACAAACACAGATCTCACTTCTAATAAATTTTCTGCACTGGAGTCATGCAAGACTATTTTTTCTGTGTGGTATTCATCCTCACTGTCTGGCAACACACTGTCAGAACTTGAATACTGAAAAATACACAGACAGTGAATAAATTAAAATAAATGCAAACATACATATACACACATACACACATACATATACACAGATGTACATATGTACATATATATATATATATGCATAAACACACACACACACACACACATATATATATATATACAAATGCACACATGCATACACACCCACACACACAAATAAAATTAACATTTGTTTAATAACATGAAGACATCAAATCAAGAACTACATATTTCCTTTGTTTTAAAATAGATAGGTAAACAATTATTTGTAAATTCTTTCTTATATTTATAATTATATATTAAATTATCAATCCTTAT
The DNA here is from genome assembly GCA_012295275.1 of Chrysomallon squamiferum. Classification (NCBI taxonomy): domain Eukaryota; kingdom Metazoa; phylum Mollusca; class Gastropoda; order Neomphalida; family Peltospiridae; genus Chrysomallon; species Chrysomallon squamiferum. The sequence goes on from CM022674.1 coordinate 14,179,467, forward strand.
TATAATGGTTATGTAACAAATTTCTCATAATTCATTTTCTAATAATTATCATGCAAATATATGAATTTATCTATAATTCATCTGTGTTTTATATGTTATTAAAAATTCCTATACTCACTTCATTGATAAAACAAGCTTCAGGAGATTTATTATCCAAGAAAGTTTTCTTTCTTGTGACTTTTCTTTTTGGCAGTAAAACCACATTTTCAATAGGAGAAAGTCCAGCTTCCTCCTTTTCATCCTGTTAAGTATGTCTTACAGTACAGTAATTGTATATCTTTGTATATATAGGTAATAACAGAGAGAGAGAGAGAGAGAGAGAGAGAGAGAGAGAGAGAGAGAGAGAGAGAGAGAGAGAGAGAGAGAGAGAGAGAGAGAGAGAGAGAGAGAGATATAATATTATATTAATAATAATAATAATAATTATAAGATGATGATGATAAAGACAACAGTTATTAATAAAAAATAATATATTTACTGAACTAACCAGCTATCTATTACTGAATTAAGTGATATCTAACTAATTACTGAATTAAGTTTAAAAAACAGAGAAATTTATACCGTTCTCTCTTGTGTTCTGGATTCAGGTCTGATCTGTATTGAGGCTGGTTTCTGTTCTAGCTGATATCCTTCAGCAAACATTTCAGCAGATGTTTTCTCATGTAAACTTCTCACAGACTCAACAGGCACCACAATGTCAGTTTTCCTTTCTGCTATGTCTTCAATTTGGTTAATGTAGACAGGTTGAAAATGTTTGTCAATGCTTGCCCTGCTGCCGCTTGCTCTGATACTGCTAGCTCTGCCACTGCTAGCTCTGCCACTGCTTCCTTTGCCACTGCTACCTTTGCCACTGCTAGCTCTGCTGCCACTACGTGATGGTTTATTGACAGATGCTTGGTAGGGAACTGACTCCATGAAGAACTCTGCTTTGTCACAAACTGCATCTTCTCTCTGTTGGTGACCAACGCTTTCCATAAAGAATTCATCATTTTTCTTCCCATCTTGCGGCATATATCTGGTGGCTTGCATGAAGTACTCAGCTTTGTCCAAGTTTTCACCCTCTGTCTGTTGTTTCCCAGGCTGCTTCATTAGCATCTGCACTTCAATATCTGTACTGTCACCAACAGCAAAATTTGGTGATTTCCGTGAAGGACCTCTATGGTCTCTGAAGCTAGGAGATTCAAGAATCTTTTCCAGCTTTCTCTCCAGTTCTGATTTTGAAAATGGTTTGTCTCCTATCATCATAACTGGAGACTGCTTTGAGTCTTTGTATCTCTGTCCTTCAGCTTGTACATCCTGATCTGCTTCAGTGCGCTTGTCTTTCAACACAGTACTAGGTGAGAAGACTTTCTTACCAACTCGGAGGTGCTGTGTTGGCAGGGAAGGATCTGACCGAACATCTCTGTTGTGTTCTAGCATCTTCTTGGCAAGCATCTGCAGGTACAAATCATCCTTCTGCTCTTTTTTCTTCTCTCTGGACATTGCACCCATGTCTGGTGAGAAACGGTCTTCAATCCTGCGATTTGGAGATTGACTGACAAGTCTCTGTTGGAACAAAAGAGCTTTGTCTGGAAACATGTTGTCCCCTGTGACAAAGTAGGTAGGTGTGTTTCGATTCGATCGTTTACCACTGCCCTGAGAACCTTCTTCGATCGAGGGTGTACCAGCCTGGCTTGCCTGCACACTGCCTCCATGCCCTTGACCCACCCTCACTGAAGTGGCCACTGGGCTCAGTCTGCTGCTGACTTTCGGAACCAGCCTCACTGAAGGGAACACTGGGCTCACTTTGCTGTTGTCCTTGGGAACCAGTCTCACTATACAGGGTACCCTGCTTACGTGGCTGGCCTTGGGAACCAGCCTCACTGAAGTGGACACTGGGTTCAGGTTTCCGTGACTGATCCTGTGAGCCAAATTCACTGTACTGAGCACTGGGCTTTCGTTGTTGTGGTTGTGAGCCAGCCTCACTGTACTGGGCACTGGGCTTTCGTGCCTGCTCTTGCATGCTCGGTGCAGTGAGCTCACTGAATGGTGTGCTAGGCTTACGTACATAGTCATGCTGACTTGGCTGGGCACTTGGTTTGTGGGAGGATGCCTGGGACCTGTGAGTCCACCCAGGGTGTAGAAAAGCATCAGCTTTTCTGTATGTTTCTTTGTAATGGAAATCTGGTTGGTACAAATACTGAATATTGGGAGAAAAACAAGAGAAAAGTGAAAAAAGAGTACTCTATCATGCATTTCAGTGATTAATATACAATTATGATTATTATTATTATTATTATTATTATTATTATTATTATTATTATTATTATTATTATTATTATTATTATTATTGTTGTTGTTATTATTATTATTATTATTGTTATTGTTATTGTTATTGTTATTATTATTATTATTATTATTATTATTATTATTATTATTATTATTATTATTATTATTATTATTATTGTTATTATTGTTATTGTTACCTGGCGTGTTAAGACAATAATCAGAACTATCAACACAGCTGTGTTAAGACAACAAAAGTAGAAAACTTCTTTTCGCAGAATCGTGTAATCCGGCAGCTGAGAAAACAACACAGAATTGTAGGAAATTTGAAAAAAAGAAATATGTAAATAAAAAAATAAAAAAAGTACAAAAAGACAAAGATAAAACAATCACTAAACCTCTAAAACAAAAAAAACAATAACAAAACAAACTAGCAAGTAGCAGAACATAAAATAAATAAATAAATAAATACAACAACAACAATAACAAAACAAAACAAAAAAAATAAAATAATAATAATTATCATAACAATAATAATAATAATAATAATAATAATCAAACAATTAAATTAATAAATTATTTTCTGAAACAGTAAATGACAGAACTAATGTAAGTCAAGGAGACAAACAACATACATCTTCAATGTGCTTCTTGGAGAGTCGACTTGAAAGAGCGCCAATCTTTTTTCTTTCAGTAACTGTATAAATATTTAAAAAAACCAAAAAAAAACTATAACAATATTAAATGATAACAAATCGTAAAATTTAAACATTTTACATTAAGAAACATTTTTATACAATTACTCTTACTGTTAATTCTACTACACTACTACTATCCACCATCATTACCACTTCTACTATGACTGTTAGTGAAACCTTAGAACACTACTACTATTACTACTACTATTACTACTACTACTACTACTATTACTACTACTATTACTACTACTACTACTACTACTACTAATATCACAACTACATCTAACTTTACCACCAATATCACTACTTCCAACATTATTTCTGTTACTTACTACTTCTGCTATGACTACTATTACTACTTTCATCACCACTATTGTTATTATCACCATTACTATCAACATCATTAGTACCACTATCACTGCTACAACTACTACTAAGACTACAACTTCTCCTCTTACTATTACTACCACTATTTCCACATCTTCTATCAAAAATACTACTACCAAACTACTTCTACCACACATACTGTTACTATTACTTCCATCAATTCTACTAAAAATACTACTACTACTACTATCACCAGCGCTACTTCCTCTAAAAATACTACTACTACTACTACCACCATTGCTTCTACTACAAATAGTTACTATTACTACAATCAACTACTATTATTACTACTACCACCATGTTTACAAAAAATACTACTACTACTACTACTACCATTACTTACTACTAAAAATATTGTTAGTACTACTACTATTACCCCCACTACTTCTACTACAAATATTATTACTGTTTCTACTAAAAATACTGCAACACCATCATCAACGCCAACACTGACATTCTGTCCTGTTTCTACTCCACCTTTGAATTCTGGTTTCTGAGCTTTCTCTGGCATAGTGTCTACATCAAAAACGGCTTGTTGCAATTCATCCTCGTGTGCCTTCTGGTACGTTTGTCTCAGGCTCTTATCTGTGATCATTGTCAGCTTGTCTGCCTGGGTTCCATAAACCTCCATCAGCGTGTTTCCAAATGTTGGGTTCGTGGTGTCGAAGATGTGACCCATGTACAACGCGTAGACAGGGACGTAGTTTTCTGTCTGCTGACTTGGTATACGCATTGGAACTGGAAGAATGATTTTAATTTAACTTAAAAAATGATAAATAAATAAATAAATAAATAAATAAATAAATAATAGTAACAATAATAATAATAATAATAATAATAATAATAAAAAAAAAAAAAAAATAAAAAATTATATTATTATAATTAAATAACAAAGAAAAAGAAAAAAAAGAACAGTGATTAGTTTATGCATACTGATTATTAATAGTTTATTACTGGCCTGATATTTGAGACATCTCCTCTGTTGTTGTCATTCAAGAGAATGGAATTAGTGTAATCAACAATAGATTACTAAAAAAAAATATGTATGTATTTATTTATGTTTTTAGTTATTTATTTATATTCGTGTATATGTTTGTGTGTATTTATTTGTTTATTTATTTATCAGTCATACCACATGCTTTTATTGTCTGTGAACCACACAAAATATCATGAAACAAGAGACCTCCAGTATCTTCAACTACTTTAGCGAACTCGAGAAAGCGGCAATTACAAACAGCCGATGTTTTTAGAAGATCTCTGAAATTAAAAATTCATCATTATTATTACCATGTGTGTATAAAAGTATGCATATGCCTACCTACCTGTGTTTCTATGTAGCAATTTATTATTCACTGAAGGAAGGAATGGAGAAATGTTTGATTAAATAAAACACACATTTTTGATAATACAGAGATTGTTAAGGAATGAAGAATAAAAAAAAAAAGAGAAAAGTCATAAATCTTTCTCAGTTAGCAATAAGTGGTATTTTTTTAATCATCTTTTTAGAGACAGGGCAGAGGTTTTGACAATAGTACTGTGTGATGCTCTGACTTGTAACCACCAAGCTAGTTAATTATTAATTGAATGAATGTATATTTTTTAACAGTTTATATATATATATATATGTGGATAATTCATGCAGAAATATAAGCATATTTGGCAGAGGCATACATATGTCTGTACATATACTCTCTTACACACACACACACACCAACCACATATACACACAACAATCTCAGACACATACATACACCATACACACATACACAGACAAACAAACACACACTAAGCAACTCACACGGCCAAAGGAGACTTGTGTTGCTGTATACAGTTTGACAGTTTCGGAAAGTCCAGTTCTGCTTCCCGATCACATTTCACAACAGCATTTTCGAGGGTGCACCAGCTTATACAGAAAGTGTTGTAACATCCAGCTTCTGTTATCCACAATGAAAATATGAGAAGCCTCAAGTGCATTCTAAAAATAACATTTTGTTTTATTATTATTAAATTATCCATTCTAAAAATACATTATTATTATTAATCTGTGCATTACTCCT
>CM022674.1:14189873-14204873 GCA_012295275.1 Chrysomallon squamiferum
CATATATTTGTAAATAACAAGTAATTTAAACACAGTTTTTCTCCCAAAGCCACACTTTTTTCACTGCCCGAAAATATATATTTCTACCATTTATAGTGATTACTTTATATGCGTGTGTGTCTGTGTGTGTGCGTGTGTGCGCCAATATACCATTTGTATAAATGAATTTATGTATGAATAAATGTATGAATGAATGTATGAATGAATGTATGAATGAATGTGTGAATATCATTTACAGTAAACAGAATTATTAAATTTAAAAAAATTACTAACTGCTCTTCGAAAGTAATTCCAGAAGAATCGAGAACTCATCCATCTGTAAACAGATCGGGTGAAATCATTTCAGTTTATTAAATTGGCTACCATTTTTTTTTTTTTTTTTTTTTTTTTTTTTTTTTAATTATTTTTTATGTTTATTTTTATATATTTTTTTTATACTAGAAAGAAATTGAGTACTATCACTGGATTCTGTGAATGACATACAAAAATAGTTAATTATTGATCAGTCTAAAAATAGTTAATTATTAATAGTAATAATAATAATAATAATAATAATAATAATAATGATAATAATAATAATAATAATAACGATGGTGATAATGAAGTATCAAATAAATAAATAAGATAACAATATAAAAGAAATAAAGGAATAAAAACAAGACATGAAAATCAATCAAAAGGCGGCGAAGCCTGAAATGAGTAAAACACAACTTAAAGGAAGTGAAACGTTATTAATTTGTAAATTCGATTACGAACACAGCTTGTTGTCATAGTTACACGTACGATTTCCCTAACGAGTATCCATTATAATCATATCCTGATTAACAGTCAGGCTTATCAAATAACCATACAGTTCACGAACAACTTTCACACCTCATGTCAAAAAGTGAATTTCTGGTATTTCTTACTGCTGAAACTTTTAAATGTGACGCAATAACTGTTCTTATTTTATTGTTGAATGTTACGTGGTTTTGTCTTGTGAATCAGTTCAATACAATAAATAAATGTATTTAATTAAAGTTAATACTTTTTAAAAATTAGCAACTTTTTGACGTAAATGCGACCATAACTATGTCACGTGACAGACATTATGGATTGTCTTAAACTGCTATCTTTGTTGGTTCACTTTTCCAAGTATATGTTAATTCAGAATCTTAAAAAGTTTTATTAGCATTATCATGTCATTTGTTGTTGTAATTACATATAAAGAAAGCTAAAAAAAAAAAAAAAAAAAAAAAAAAAAAAAAAAAGGAGTTGGATTTCTTTAATTTATAGAAAGATAGTAAATACCGAGAAAGGACATATCGTTTGATCAGATAACTGATAATTGTCACAAGTTCATCAAAGTATATTCAGATCGTATAATTGTCTCCGTATATTTTTGTTAAAATTAATAATAGGTTCAGTTAAGAACATTAATTATATGATCATTATTGTGTTTACAGAAATAGGTGGGTTTCTTTTTCTTGTTTTGAGGTTTTGTTTATTTCTTTTTCTTCTTATTTTATTATTATTATTATTTTTTTTAAATCAGATTAATAGTGTATTAACTGATTTATAAACTATTTTTGTGAATTTTTTAACAAGCGCAATCTATTCTCAATATATTTAGACACTAATTTGATACTGAAATCATTCTAGGATGACAAGAGTTAAAAAGAGGAGGAAAAGCGAACATTTCATTTGTGTTGAGATTTTTTTATGTAATGTCAAATATTCTGATTTATTTTCAAATATATATATATATATATATATATATATATATATATATATATATATATAGATGAAACTTATATATAACTGTAATGTAAAAAAGAACACTGATTTTCTTTCAGTTATATACAAGTATCAGAATTATTTGTCAAACTGACATTCCAGTCTGAATGCACATTTCGTGTTTCTTCTCATCAGTTAATAGTTGATTTATCCATGAACATCATTCGTCTCTCTCTCTCTCTCTCTCTCTCTCTCTCTCTCTCTCTCTCTCTCTCTCTCTCTCTCTCTCTCTCTCAGACAAAAACACACAATATATGCAATTTCAAAAATTGCTTAACTTAAAAAAAACCCTAAAAATAATAAGATAAAAAATATCGTTTTAAAATGAAGTTATTAAAGCATTTGTCAACAGTCACATTTAATTTTCTGCAAATCACACCTAACGAGAAATCTTGACCAAATTTGTTCCTATTCTGTAAGAAAAGACGTAATATGAAAATAATGTTCTAACTGCTTATAAAAATCACTTTTTTTTTCACTATCTCTTTCTGTCACTGAGACGTTTCTTAATTTAACGAGAACTACTCAAGACGATTCTGAAAAGCTGCATTGTCCATCTTAAACCCAGTCGTTGATTTGTTCGTTCAGAATAAAGCGTTGTTATTCTAACCTGGACAGCACGCGCGGAGGAATGGCGTCTAAGAACCGGAATATGGCTGCAGGTAAAACGCGGCTTGTTATTTTTGGTTCTTCAATAAAAAAGCGGTGATGGTGTCTGGCTGATGTGACTGATGTAAACACTCCGGGGTCGAAGCAGCGTCATGGAAACACTGAGAATCAGCGAACAGGGAATAGATTTGTAAAATATCACGATTCACAAATCAGCTTTTTTCCATATTTGACATCATAATGTTTTCTTAATGATATGGAAGGTTTTTATTATTATTATTATTATTATTATTATTATTATTATTATTATTATTATTATTATTATTTATATTATTATTATCATTATTATTATTAATTTTTTTATTTCTATTTTATTTTATTTTTTTAGGTTTCTCGGCAGTATTTAATCGAGTGAACACTGGTGTATGATTGTTATGGAGAAAACGGATCAGCGTCTGCAGTTGATGTACAGAGATGATGGATCTCGTGACTGGAAATAAATTCAGATTAACACATTTTGTGTGCAAATTTGTGGCTCTCAGTCGTTTGGTTTAAAAAATGATTACCTTCTGCACTCAAGTCGGCGGTCGATTTTGAATTAATAAATAAATTAACGAATAATAAATACATTTATGTATAAATAAGTTACCACGCGTCAAATAGATGCATTATTTATTTTATTATTATTATTGTTGTTGTTGAGACTACTACTATTCTTCTTCTTCTTCTTCTTCTTCTTCTTCTTGTTGTTCTTTTTTGTTATTATTATTATTATTATTATTATTATTATATAATGATTCTTGTTCTTCTCATTATTGTTATAATTATATTAGTAGTAGTAATAGGACTAGTAGTAGTAACTAAGTAGTTATAGTAGTAGTCTTAGTAGTAGTACAAATAGTTATATTAATAACAGTAGCACTAGTAGTATTATCAGTGGTAGTAGCAGTACCAGTAATAGTAGTAACAGTAATAACAGTTCTATAGCAGTAGTAGTAACAGTAGATGTAGTAATACTATTAATACTAGTACTAATAATAATATAGTAGCAGCAGTAGTAGTAGTAGTAGATGTAGCAGTAATGTTAACAGTAGGAGTAATAAAGGTAATAATAATAATAGTTGTAGTAGCAGTAATTGTTATTGTTATCATCGACCACGTACTGCTGTTGGAGGACGTGGGTTGCTGTTGGTATCGATTCACTGCGTCCTTTTCCCTGTCACAAACTACATACTAATTAATTTGTCTTGTCCCTGGGCTGTTACTTTTTATTTCATTTTTTCTTCTAACTGTACAAGAAAAGCGCTACTCAGCGGTTTCGTGACTTCTATATGATCTGGACTTGGAGGAGTGAAATCACTGTACACTCTGTTAGCAGTTTTCTATGCTGGTTGAATTCTCCTTGCGTGAAACCATAAACAGTTGCAGTTTCTCTCCCTGTCTTCGTACAGACATAGACAGAGAGCCACACAAACACAGATATACACACACATACACAGATACATACACATACACATATATACAAACACGCACACACACAGAAACACGCGCACTTCTGTTTTTTTTTTTATCTCGTTCTCTGTCTCTGTATCTCTCTATGTCTGTCCATTTCTCTCTATCTCTTTCTCTCTCTCTCTCTCTCTCTCTCTCTCTCTCTCTCTCTCTCTCTCTCTCTCTCTCTCTCTCTCTCTCTCTCTCTCTCTGTGTGTGTGTGTTTATTCTAAAAGAGTAAATATTGCAAGACTATCTATATCAACCAACAATATATTAATATAGTGACCCATTAAAGATAAAGAAGAACAGTTCTTCCATTCAAGTAATTAACACTGACTAGAAAGACTGTATCGAGGGGCGATCCTGCTACCTTGTGTTTACAACGTGTTAACCGCCAAACTACTCGTCAAAACACAGCGTTCATGTAATCAAAGATTTCACATGTCGTGTCTGTGTTAACTATAACAGTGTTGTTTATCACACTGACTAACAAAGTTAACAGTGCTTTCAGGAGATTTCTAACAAAACTGATTCAATATACGCAATGTCCATCTCCTAATGCTGCTCGTTACAGAATAGATAACGACTGTCCAAGATAATGTTTTTTATTATAGTTGCTATAATACATATTTGTTTTAATATTTGTTAATTTTATAGTCTTATATGACTATTTTTTTTTATTTATTTGTACTTTTTTTCATATATATATATATAAACACAGACATAAACACACTCTCTCTCTCTCTCTCTCTCTCTCTCTCTCTCTCTCTCTCTCTCTCTCTCTCTCTCTCTCTCTCTCTCTCTCTCTCTCTCGCTGTCTCTCTCTAACATTATTTATACATTATTTATAAAATGATTTAATTTTTCTATATATATATATATATTGTGAGTTAGGTTTATATTGTTTTGTTGTTATTCGTGAATAAATACAAAAGTTGTATTGATAATATACATTTATTCAAAAAGTTACAATATTTAAAACATTTCTTTCTCTCTCTCTCTCTCTCTCTCTCTCTCTCTCTCTCTCTCTCTCTCTCTCTCTCTCTCTCTCTATCTATCTATCTATCTATCTCTCTCTCTAACATTATTTATTCATTATTTATAAAACGATTGAATTTCTAATGGATTGAGATGTCTTTATCAGATTATTAAAGAGTATTAAAATGTCATTTCATCTTTCTGTTAAGGAGACATTTAGTTAAATATCGTTTTCAGCATCCATTTACAGATGTGTGTAAATCACTTTCTTGCTTTCCTCTCTGTCGAGACGAGGCTGATCTGGTTACTGGCTTCACGAAGATTTCAGACACATTTCACATCGTCACGAATCCATTTATTTCCATCCTTCTTTCATTTATGTCTCATTTTTCTTTTCGCTTTAATTGACATTACCTTTAAACTTGTCATTTCAGATTCGTGTTAGTATATATTTTTTTATATAGCGGAATTTCATCTGGTTTCTTTCAAGTCGTTCTGAAATGCAAACAGTTTCGTGGTTAAAACAGTGGTTCGTGTCACGTGACGTAGGTCGTTTCATCAGTCCTTTCATTCTCTGAGTTGTTTTTAGTCTGTTTCCCCTTCCTGATTATACTTCACGTCCGATTTATGAAAGAACGTTATGTATTCTTTCCTGTTTTTGAGAAAGTGGATCTGCAAGATCACTTGTTGCTAATCGAGAAGAGAAGGTTTAGATCGACATCTTCCGGATTTTTTGCTATTACGACGTAACGCTATGTAGGATATTTATGTAGTTACAGTAAAACAAAATATGAGATAATATCAAGAAACCAGTCATTTATTTTAATGCTTTTTGTCTTGTACAACATTTATTATAAAATGTCCCTGTTGTTGTGTTGTTATGTTTATGTTCAGTAGATAGTAGGAGTATAATCACACTTTTGAACAGAACATACTCTTCTCTTATTTGTCTTTCACAGCATTATGGAAACCTAAAAAACAAAAAAACAACAACAAAAAAAAAAAAAAAAAAATAAAAATAATGATAATAGTAATAATAAAAATATGTAAATACATAAATAAATAAATAAATAAATAAAGTGATGTATTAGTGTTGGACAACTGATGAATTAATGCTGATTTATTACAGAATCATTGAAGAATTTACGAATAAGATAAGAAAAGGCCGAATCACTGCCAAATCATTAAAATACTGAATCACTCCTGAATCGCTGCAGAACGCACGATAACAAGAACATGACGTCACATTCAGCAAATATTTGAGGACAGTTCTATTAACACACTGTTGTCTTCGTCTGGAGAATTCTTCTGTCAGACGTTCTCGCTCGCCGCTGCAGTCGGCACCAGCTGTTCTAAATGCGAGTGGTTGTTGACCGTGTCGTACGTGACGTTGGTAGAGAACCTCCTGGGCGTGGTTGTAGGCGTCTTGCAGACGACGACGCTGCAGACGGCGTACAAATGATCTCTGAACTGTTGGCTCATGGAGCAGTAGAGAACAAAGTTAATGGCGTTGTTTATCAAAGCTGCCATGTCCAGCGTGTCCGCCAACAGCAGGTAGACGTTGTTGAAGAAGTACTTGTAGTTGGCGCTCATGAGGATGACGACGACCTGCGGCACCTCGGTGAGGATGTACATGGTGATGATCACTAGCAGCATCATCGTAGTGCTCTTGTGACGTTTCTTCTTCTTTGTTTTGTTGCTGGCTTTGAAGAGACGTTTCTGGAGCACCGCACTTTCGTGTAGCTTCTTGACGAGCAGTCCCACAAAGATAGAAATGAGAACACAAGGAACGAGTTTGCACACGATCGAATACAGCCAGAACGCCACCAACGCCAACACCGCGGGATTGTCCGATCCAAGCACCGGTGCCGGCAGCGTGTACATCTTTCCCGTTGTCGTGTTCGACGTGTCGTTCTGAGACGTCATCCCTGACGCCTCGATCACCGTCGTCATCATGTAGTTGGGCATGAGGACTGCTCCCACCGCGAAGGGGATGAGACAGATGATGACACACGTGGTTCTGATGTCAGGACACTTCTTTGTCTGCAGGTAGACAAAGCGCATGATGGCCATAAACACCGCCAGCCAGATAGAAATAGCATGCGACGTCAGCGTCAGGTTTCCGTGAACAGCGAGGAACGTCGTCCACTCGTACGAATACCTCTCGGGCGTCGCCTCCAGACCACACAGCAAGTAGAAGTGGATGGCGTAAGGGATGTACGACGACATCGTGACAACGTCAGCTACGGCGATGGCAGTAAGAACACAGTTGATTGGCGTTCTCATCGAGGAGCGAGTGAGGATGTAGATGTTGAGGAGGTTGGTGATGATGCCGAACACGCAGACGACGAGGCTGAGGTAGCCGTGCACGTCCCAGTACCAGTGGGCGTACGTGTTGAGTCCGTCGTGCATCTCAGAAAACAGCTCCTTCGTCGTGTTCTCGTTCTCCAACAACGTCACAGACGTCGACGACTCCATAGCTCAGATAACTGAAATCAGAAATAAATCAAATTACTATAAAAATGTCAGATGTAATAATAATAATAACAACAACAACAACAACAACAACAACAAGACAACACAATACAATAACAGCTACAGTAGTTGCTACTACTGTCACTTCTGCAACAACACTTACTAATTTTACTTCTACTTCTGCTTTTAAGACTACTAAAACAATTAGTAGCGCGTGCCGCAACTATTATTGTTGTTGTCTTATAAAATAATAACAGATTAAAATAAATAAATAAATAAATAAATAAATAAATAAATAAAAAGAGTAATCTGTACAAAAGATAAGCAACATTAATACCGAAGCTGCAACATCATATTCATGAGAACGAACGGAAATAAAAATTGTCTCGGTAATGACAATAACCCGTAAGAGCAACGTCAAGAAGGAAATTAAAAATTTTGAACTGGGTCGAAAGATTTCTCAAAAAAAGAGAAAAAAAAATGTAAAAAGAATAGAAAAAAATTAAAATGGTAGAAGAAGTAAAAAGAAAAAAAAAAAGAGAGAGAGAGAAAATTTTGAAATACCATTAGAAGAAAACAGAGAAAATCTCTGTTGCAAGTAATAACGTTTTTTTCTTCTTCTTATCTCAAAGTGTAAACGTTTAGAGAGGAAGTTAACAAACGTGAAACATCCTGACTTTAATTACTGACTTTGAGTCACGTAACAACGAGCTGACGTGAAACTGTGAGTGGAGTTAGACAAGGCTGCTCAGTTTCCTCGCCTCTTTTTACTAAAGTGTTACACGTTTTAAAACGACGTCTTATACAGCTTCCTTTTACGTAAATAGAACACGAAAATTAAAAAAACAAAACAAACAAAAAAAACAAAAAAAAAAACGTGTTTAATCATGATAGACACCACTAGTGTCATAATAATGATAATGATGTGATGATGACGACAACAAGAACAGAAACAATCATAATATTAATAAGAACAGTAGCAGTAGCAGTAGTAGTAGTAGTAGTAGTAGTAGTAGTAGCAGTAGAAGTAATAACAGTAGTACTAGCAGCAGCAGAAGTTGTAATAATAACAGTAATAATGGTAGTAGTACATGTACCAGAAATGTGGTAGTATTACTTGTAGAAGTAGTAATAATAACAGTAATAATGGTAGTAGTACATGTACCAGAAATGTGGTAGTATTACTTGTAGAAGTAGTAATAATAACAGTAATAATGGTAGTAGTACATGTACCAGAAATGTGGTAGTATTACTTGTAGAAGTAGTAATAATAACAGTAATAATGGTAGTAGTACATGTACCAGAAATGTGGTAGTATTACTTGTAGAAGTTGCACTAGTATAATTTGTTGAAGTAACCGATGTAGTTGTTGTTGCAGTAGTTGTAATTGTAGTAGCAGTGGTAATAGCAGAAATATAGTAGTAGTAATACTACTAGTAGACGTAGCAGTAGTAGAATTTGTAGTAATTTTCGTAGTAGTAGTAGTAGTAGGAGTTGTAGTTGTAGTACTAGTAGCAGCAGAAGTATTAGTTGTAATGAATTAACAATACGAATACTGCCATACAGAGAGCAACTATCAAAGTTAAATCATAAAAAAGAGAAATCCAATAAAAAAATAAATAAAAAACCCGTGACAAGAAAATGATAGCTAAGTGTCAGTTCTGTCGAACGAATCACTGACGTCTGTCACAGAGAAAAAACAACAACAGAGTACAACAGAGTAAGCCGATAAGTGACGCGAAGTGTCTGAATCAGACTCGCTGTCAGTATTTGCAGCGCGTGCCTGTGATCAGATGACCTAATTGTAGCGCTTCAACAAGTTAGTTTTCTATAACTGGATTTACAGTTCGCCTGTGATGTTCTTTCTTGACGTCAAAATAAGATTTTTACACAAGTTATCTCGAATCACACTTTCTTATTCCTTTTTTAATGTTTCTGTTGTTGTTGTTGTTGTTGTTGTTATTGTAATTAGGATTAATGCCAATATTATCCTACTCCGCCTGCCCCCCTCATCGTCATCATCATCATTTTAATTTCTCATGTTGTTACTGTTGTAAAAAATCGTATTTAGAAACACTATTATATAAGTTTTGTAATGCAGTTTTGTATACTACTATACATCTGTCTACACTTTAATTGTATAGTCAATTTTATTTAAAATCATTTTCTGTTTCAAAGAACCGATCAGCCAATCAGTTTTGACTGTAACATTGATTGACACTTGCACCTTCTCGCTGATTGGTTGATGCGTTTACCCCTTCATTTGTTAATTCAGTTGATTCTTTTATTCATAGATATAAACTTATTCACTAATTCATTTACTCATAAGAATTACTAATCATTATGAAGTACGGACTGGTGATTGAAACCACATATCTGATTATCGTTGTTTTTAATTTAATAATATTCTCGTTGGTCTGTAGCGTATAGTTATTTGGGAGAAGTTTCTGGAATCTCTTGATCGAGAATTATTGTTTTTACTAAAATAATTGTTATATTAATTTTTATTTCATCGATTGCATTTTGAAAGTGTTTATCTGCGAATTTGTTTCTTCTTTTCTTCTTTTTATTATTTTTATCTTTCTGTCTATTTATCTGTCTATCTAAGCTTACATCTGTCTTTCTATCTAGTTATATCTATATATCTATCTGTATGTCTGTCTACATATGTATGTATTCATATATGCATATATATACATATATCTATTTATCTACGTGTACCTCTACCTATCTCTACCTATGTGTTTCGTTTCTTTATTTTATTTATATTTTTTTCTTAAACAAATTTATTAATCGTTTCATTTCTTAGTCTGAGGAGATTTGGAAACTGAAAGCGTGAACGAGTGACATGTAATTGTAACAGTGACAGTGACAGTTAATTTCTTCTCATAAACTGTAGGATTACATTACAGAGAAGAATGTATTAGAGATGTATAATAACAAAACTAAAATGCACATGTGTGGAAGGTTAACATGGCCGCAGTTGTTTGTCTTCACAAGTACAAAAAATCACCGCGTTTACCCAGCACCAGGATTATCTTTGCGTTTTCTCAACGCTCAGCAGTCGTTCAGACAGAACTTACTTCTCACATTATTCATTAGTAATGTATGGACGCCCGTACGGACCAATTGCCTCAGCTACGTCAAAAATGCCGCATTAGCATCGCCGACAACAACATTCCCAATCAGTTTTGTACCCTCTGGGGCCTTTCTGCTGAGAGCAAACAGGTCAGAGATCAACTCCAGCTGAGTTCGCTCGTAACCCCGCCCCCAGGGGAGCTGAACGCGTCGAGTCCTTGGCCGGCCATTAGCTTGGTTTTGTGCTTCTTGACGCAGGCAAAGACATATCATCTGAAATTAATCTCTTTACTCTCTTGTTATTGTTTCATCCATTTCAAAAAATAATATCGTGTTTTTCTGTTGTTGTTTTTTTTTTGTTCTCAGGCTTCTGTCAGAAATAATGTACGAGTCTAATTATTTATTTATAAATGAGAATTACGATACTGAAGTGCTCATTTTCAGTGGTAATTTCGATATAAAAGAATGCATGTAATAACGACGTGTTACTCTTTCTATCATTCTATCTCTATGTCCGTCTGTCTGTCAGTATAACTTTTTATGTGTATCTGTAAGTCCATCTCCATGTTTGTCTGTCTGTCAATCTATCTTTTTGTAGCTGTCAGTCGATCAATCTATCTGTCTGTCTGTCTATCTGTTATGTGTGGCTGTCTGTTAGATTGGTCAGTATTTTCACATTAAAACATCAACACATGAACTGATCTCTGTGCTCAACATCAAAACGTTCATTAAGAGTCACGAGAATTTAGAAAGAAAAACGAAAGAACGAGAGAATGAAGTAAAACAAAAGTGAATGAATGAAAAGAAAGGAAAAGATCAAATACAAATGAGAGAAATAAAAATCAAATAGTGGTAATGAAAAAGTGAAAAGAGAACAATTTTTAAAACACAACACAACAAAACAAACCGACAGAAAATAAAGAAGAAGAAAAAGTAAACAAACTTCAGATCCGTCTTCAGACTCGTACAGTTTTAGCAAACTTTTACATGTTTTAGAGTCTCAGAAATTATTTTCATTTAAGAACATTTCATCATTCTTATTTCACTTGGTGAAGGTCATATTTCTCTGAATATACGAACAAATTTCAGTCAGAAATCGAATTTAATAAAATCCTCGTCACGAACAGTTTTAAGTAAAACATGAAGAAATCACTGTGTCGTTGAGACTGACAAGAATCTTTCTTTCATTCGACTTTAGAATTTTTGGTGGATAAATCACTGAAAAGTACAAGATTTCAAAGAACGCAGAGAACAAGACGGCGACATAATCGATTGCCCTAGGCAATATTTTTATCATATTATGCACATAAACTGTTAAATAAAACTTGAACTCTTTAAAGATTTGGGAGACAGACATGACGTAGGAATTCAAATAAGTAAAAATAAAAACTAAGCTTCACGGAAATTGAGAAAAAAAGGAAAAAAAGAAGAAGAAGGTGAAAATAACCCCGCTAATTTTTTAACTGATTTAATGTAATTGCAGTATTTTCCATTTTTTTCTTCCTTTCCTTTGTTTGTTTGTTTTCTTTCTTTCTTCTTTTTTTTAACTTTATTTTCTTTCTTTAGTTTTGTTTTCTTTTTCTTTTTTCTTTTCTTTTTATTCTAAATTGTTTTAAAAGCATTTTACATTATTTTGAAATCATTTACCAACGTAACAGTGTTAACAACACCAAAACAGAGAAGATGAAAAAAGTGAATTTCACAAAAGGTCAAGAAACAGAAAAAAAAAAAAAAAAAAAAAAAAAAAGAGAAAAAAAAAGATGTTCATATTCTGAAAACATCATTTGTGAGGTTAATGGACATCGAAAGCTTTTCTTGATTATACAAAGTGAAACAGAAAGATTTGATTAAGATTTTGTTTTTGTTTATCGATAAAAGTAAACGAAAAATGAGAGAAAATTAAAATGAGAACAACGACAGAAAGTTTTTATTTTTTTGTTGTTTAAAGAAAAATATTTCGTGTTAGGCTTAAAAGGAAATGAATGAAAAAGTGAAAGAAGCAAAAGAAAAATGAAAAAGAAGAGAGAAAGAAGTAATGGTAGAGTTAAGAAAACAAGTATCAAAGAAAAATCACGAATTTCATGACTTTTTTGTGTTTCTTTTTCTTGCTAAAAGTAAATGAAGGTAAAAAAGGAAAAAATAAAATAGAACAAGAACAACAAAATTAAATAGAGAAAAAAAACAAAAAAAATCTGAATTTTTTTTCGTTTGCATGCTTGTTGCCAAAAGCGATAGAAACAAAAGATGAAAGGAACAGTAAAAGAAAGAACGGAAGAAGAAAAAAGAAGTAGAAAGAAAGGAAGAAGAAAAAAAAAAAAAAAAACAAAGGAAATAATGAATAAAGGGAAAGAAAGAAAACAAGTATGGAAGCAGTACAAAGAAAAAATAAATGAAAAGAGAAGAGAGAGTCAGAGAAAGACAGACAGTCAGACAGAGAAACAGAGAGACAGAGACTGATAGAGAGGCAGACAGAGACAGAAACAGAGACAGAGAAAAACAGAGAGAGAGAGAGAGAGAGAGAGAGAGAGAGAGAGAGAGAGAGAGAGAGAGAGAGAGAGAGAGAGAGAGAGAGAGAGAGAGAGAGAGAGAGAGAGAGAGAGAGAGAGAGAGAGAGAGAGAGAGAGAGAGAGAGAGAGAGAGAGAGAGAGAGAGAGAGAGAGGAGGACATAAACAATCAAGAAAATAAAAATTCGGTTGAACAAAAATAAAATTTCAATGTCATAACGTTTCCGTTTTAATTCACAACACCATTTCCGGCCGCCATTTTACCGTCGTCACTGTCTGATGAACGGATAGTTTTCTGTGACCTACTTTCAGCAAAACTGTTATTTTTGTGACTGACAGCATCCATCAACAGCTGACCTGTTTATAGAAATACCTGTCAGAACATTCAAGAGGAAAAGAAGAAGACAAAGAAGTGAATTATTATTCCGGTTTTACATTAAAACGAGAAAAGTTTATTTTATGTTTTCTCTGTGGTTGACAGGCGACAACAGAATGGAGGACGTTTTGATAGTAAAAAATCTCAGAATACCAAGGTTAGCAATAAGAATTTTAACCATAAATAGACATTGTAAATAATGATGATGATGATGGTAACATAGTAATAACAATATGGGTAATTACAGCTACTACTGATATTGCTACAACATTGCTACCACTACCGCCACCAGTAAAATTACTACTACTACTACTACTACTACTACTACTAATAATAATAATAATAATAATAATAATAATAATAATATCAAGAACAACAATAACAGTTATAATAGTAGTAATAATAAAAATATATTAATAATGAATAAATTCTACTACTACTAATAAAACAATAATAATAATAATAAAGTAGTAATAGAAGTAGTAGTAGTAGTAGTAGTAGTAGTAGTAGTAGTAGTAATGAAGAAATAAAACCGACAAATTATTAATATTTAAAGGAAAATTAAATCTGTGATGTTTTAAAGCGTGTACATGACATTATATTAATAACTTTCTGTCTAGAGAAAACTAAACCGATCTGTTACGTAGACAGCTGGAAATTAATGCATTATTTGTGACTGATATTTCTGAAAACAAGGGATTAAGAAATCAGGACTGAAATATGAAGAAGATAAATACATCAGGGGCTAATGGAGAAGCTGTATCTCCATCTCCATCTCCATCATCAGCAAACAGTTTTCTGCTTTGTGAACGTCAGGTTATTTTACCTTTTGTATATTTATATCAGTCAGTGTTTGTGTGCGTGTGTGTGTGTTCGCGCGCATGTATTTGTGTATGTATATGTGTCTGTGATGTGTTCTTGAGTATGTGTGTGTATGTGTCTGTGTGTTTGTGTTCTTGTGTTATTGTGTTATTGTGTGTGTGTCTGTGTGCTTATCTTTAAGAATCTGCAACACAATACTTATCTAAAATAGCAACACAATACTTAACTAAAATAGCAACACAAAACTTAACTAAAATAGCAACACAAAACTTAACTAAAATAGCAGCAGATATTCTCTGACTTAAGACTTGAAGAAGAAGATGAAAAGGAAAAGAAAATTCGTACTTTAATGTTACCACTTTTATTTTGTTCGGGTAACGCAAACCCTAATCACACACGTGTTCAAAATGATTATAAATTTGCTAGAAACCGGAAATTCATCACAGCAGGAAGGTCAGTTATTCGCACGCTTCCGTGGATAGCGGAAGTAACGAACTTTCAGAAAGTTAAAAAAAAAAAAAAAAAAAAAAAAAAAAAAATCAAATTATTTATTCTATATCTGCGCATGTCCTTCTTTCACTTTGTTAGAAAATTTAAAAAAATTATGACTTTGTATTTCTTGATTGAAGCTGTCGTATGTGTTTTTAACTACTGAAGGCACCGCGGTTGTAAACTGTTCTCAGTAAATCTGCAGATTACCTGAACAATATTTTATTTTATTATTAGTTATAACATCTTTACTTCGCTGGGTTACTTATACATAATGCGTATAATCGTCATACATGCGGTAAACTGTCTCAAAATGAACCTGAAATTTACCATGATACAAAACATTTCTTACGCAGGGGCTTAAAACGTCTACCCCGCCCCTTTTTTCCAACCCTCAG